>CAMXCT020001068.1:42553-47553 GCA_947184155.2 Cladocopium goreaui
AGAGAGAGAGAGAGAGAAAGAGAGAGAGAGAGAGAGATAGAGAGAGAGAGAGAGAGAAAGATTGCGAGTTTTTTTTTAGGGTCATGTTGGCTGGATGCGTTCAGGAAGGTTGAGGAGAGGAAGAGTTTTGATTGTTGTTTTCAGAGTGCTTGGGATTTCCAACAGGAGCAGGAGCGGAAAGCGCAAGCCTAAGCCGGGGCAAAATGCCCAAGCAGAGTCTGACCTTGGGAAAGATGATAAAAGTGGAGGAGCGGAGGAGTCTGAGGATGGCAGTGATGGCAGTGAAGATTTCCCTGGAGGAGAGCAGCCTGATGACCCCCAGTTATCTGATGGCCACCAATCCGATGGCTCCCAGCGATCTGATGACTCAGGTTCCTTGGCTTTGGTCAAGGCTTCAAAGCTTTACGAAACAGTTTCAAGTGCACCACGGTGCAGCTAAGTCATGCAAAGTCTACATCCTTTTCAAATTGTAGCTTTAGATGTCGTAGATATCCATCGACTGCCATGCCATGTTGATCCATGCTGCCTCCAAGGTGCTTTATGGATGGACTCCCAAAGCTTGACGAGGGGTCCTTGGCGCAGTAGCAGCTGCCAGGGGCGAAAGGGTTTGATTTTCCACTACGCAGGATGGTCACGCGATGTTGTCGGATTTTGTTGAATCTTGGAATCTTGTAACATTTTGTAACCTTGTAGCGGATCAGGAGGCCTCGGATGGCCTCGCTGTTTCACCTTTTCATCCATTGGCAGGAGCGGTCATGGAGGCGGGGGCAAAGGCCTATGCGCTCGCCGACAAAATTTGTCCCTGGGTCAAGGAGGCTCCTGCAAGTCGCTTCAAGGTTGGTTGGTTGGTTGGTTGTGGTGGGCCAGTTGCCAGAAATCACCAGGGAGGATGAGAAACTGAATGCATGTGGGCATCACAATACATCTTCGTGTTGTGTGAAGTTATGTTGATCTTTTCGCATTATATGATATCATGCATCCATATCGATCTATCATGATCTATCCATCTGATCGATCTATCTAGCTATGTTCTCTCGTATCCTATTCCGTCCATTTACATGGTATATATGTATATACGTATATATGTATATATGTATATATGTATATTCTGATTGGGTAGGCTCAAGATACCACGACAGCTAGAAGAAACGAAGAAAGACGAGAACCCTTTGGCAGCCTGTGCCGTGCCAGACCAAGCCCTTCTTTGCCAGCTTCCTCTGCCAGTTCAAGGGCCAAAGTACACCTGGTGCCTCCGACCTGCTGCTGCACCAACACTCTGTGCTGGACCAGCTTCCTGACATAACAGCTTCCCTAGGGTTGTGCGGAATGCCCCAATGAATTTCCATGATGTATTCCACTGTCAGCCCAATGTCAGTTTAATGCTTTTTATTTGGCGGATGCATGCGGATCATTGATATTCCCGAATTCTTTCCTAGCTTGACTGCTGAGGCTTGAGGCTGGTTATATGTGGAGCGTCGCGGCACGGAAGTTAGGGTTGCACTCCAAGACGCAGGCGTCAGAATGTTCTGTGGCGTGGCTTTAGGGCTTGGAAGGCGTTGCTGATGGGCAAGAATAGATGGAGGTTTACCAAACTTGATCTCTGAGTATCTCTGAGAGTCTCTAATTTTTGTTGAGGTTTTCCATGGTTTTCCATTTTTCATTTTTTCCAGCGCCATTTCCCCCCAAAAATCACCACCTCACCAAGGACAACAGCTGTCTCTGGGAGCCGCGCAGCAAGGAAGGCCGCACCGACGGCCAAGCCTTGGCACAGGACGCGGGCGTGGCCGCGCTGTCTTTCGCGGCCAGTTTCATGGCCTGTGAGGAGGCGTATCAGGCGGGAGCTGTCTGATCTGTCTGAACCAGTTGTGATATGTGGATGGGCCAGCGAAATCCACCAGTTGATGGGCAAAATTCCCGGATTTCGCAACCATCCACAGCATGTTGTGATGGTGACTCTGAAGGTCTCCGGAGGTGCCCCAAATCATCCAAGTCATGAATGACCATTTTGGTATTGAAACCTATGGTGATCTATGGTGGCTCGGGGATTCCCCAGTTTCGGAAACCCCAATATGGCCTTATTGAATGGAAAAAAGGATGGGAACATGAACGATTTTGAGTATGACGATAGCCTATTTTCAGTCCATGTCAAAGCCATGTGTAAAAATGTGGGGATTTGTTTCACTTTGGGACATGTTACTGATGATACTGCAAGGACGTGACAGGAAGCATGAAATAGACTTTGGCGGCCTTGGCGCCAGGAAGCCCAGCGCTTCGGGGTGACCTACACGCGTTTCGTTCAGACCAAAGAGAAGTACAATAGCATCTTGACATATCTTGACATATCTTGACATATCTTGACATATCTTGACATATCTTCGCCGCCTTGGCAGAGATGGGTTGCTTCCAAATCTTCCAATATTTGGGACCCAAAAAGAGTCATCAAAGTCCTCGAGACGTCTTGAAAATGCTTCGACCATTACGAACATTGATGACATTTCCGTAGTTCATGGATGTTCATGGATGTTCATGGATGTTCATGGATGTTCATGGATGTTCATGGATGTTCATGGAGCATCCTTCTTGGATTCAGTTGCATTCCCTTCTTTTGGATGCACAGCTGGCGAGGCCCAGATGGAGTGGACGGTCAAGATAAAGCGACCTGTCGTGCTGGGTGAAATTTGGTAGGTGATGGGGCCCTGAGGACATCTGAAGTTCATAAAGTCAGATTTTTCACACCGAATCAAACATGATTTCAATTTATTTCAGTTCTTTCTGCTGAATGATATTCTCTGTTGGTTTTTCAAATCCAATGTAACAGTTGTCAAAAGTATGATGCCCATCACTCAAGAACCATTTCAAGCTACATAAAACAGTGTTTTGAACAATAATGTGGAGATTCTTGGCCCCAACTTTCAAAAATCAGCAGCCTACATGTGGCTTTTGAACATGTTTCGAATCACGACTTGCGCCTTCCTTGATTTTGAAGCGACGCCTGTTCACAAAGGTTCTAATTCTGCAACAAATATTTTCAGGACCTCACTTTAAATCATGCTCCTCCTTGGCTTGATAATCGGAGGACTTGGCTTTAAGCCGGACTTGTTTCGATTGATGTCTAGGGTGCACCCGTTTTCCGTGCAGTCTATTGTCAATATATATATATTGTAATTGGTCACTCTATCTTTTTTTTTCGGGGTGAACTGGCTTCAATGATGGCTCAGGATACATAACATAAACGTCAACATGGGTCACATCTCAAGGTGCCACATGAGCATCGCATCAAGTACGTTTGCAAGTTCACATGCATGTCAACATGTAATTAACAGCGCAGCATTACGTATATATGTGTGCAAAGTTGAACCGGTGAGCCGGAGAGAAACCACCATGAATGTGACGTATGTATAGCTTTGTGACTTAATCCCATTTCGATCCATTTTTGGGGCCGGGAATCTGCATAGGTAGTCTGATAGGCTGAGCTTGACTTTTGGGCATGTGTCTTCGGTCGAGGCCTCGAGCGAAACAACTGGAAGAGAGAAGGATTACGTCGGTGCAGCAATTCTGATCTGGGAGTACAACAGAGAGCTGTGGCTGCATTGGCACGGAGGGGGTAGGTATATATTTGATTGTGTGAGGTGACGTGCTCATTCTGGCCTAGATTGACGCAAGCGGCTGTTCTTCTAGATAGGACGAGCTTTGCGCTGTCACAGTCGCAATGTAACATGTACCCTTTGTGGCCACCCTTGGTGCCTCAAACCGCAGACGATTCGGCTTTTTCGCGATTGAGGAGATGATTGCGCATCAACTCAAGCTCCGGGATGATGTGCAGAGGTATCCCTTCCTTCTGGACCCAGCACCTCGGTTTACACTTTGGGTAGCCACGGTTTGGGTCTGCTGCCGATACTTCCTGGGCTTTGAGCCTCCATCGGGATGGCAGGGCCGACGTGCCCCAAAATTTTGCCTAGTTTCAAAGTATGGTTCAGGAGTTCGGTAGCAAAGGAATTTTGATTCTTATCTTTCTATGCGTTTGGATTTGGGTTCACTATTTGAGACCCAGAAAAATCAGAAAACGTAGAGATTTTTTCGGTGCTTCGTGGTAATTCTTCCAGGTTTTTGTTTAAATTTTCTTGAACCGATATAATTAGTAGGTATCCTGGTAATTATCCTCATTTTGTTTGTTTGCTTCCTCCCGTTTTCGATTGGTCAAACCTCTTGAATCATCCAATTGTTCTCCCATTTGCTTCAATGGTTCAACCCATTGAAGCCCACCATATTTCTAGATCAATATATCAATATCAATATATCAACACACACACAGGCACACACATACATACATATATATATTTACACATTTATATGCATCTGTACATGGCATCTCTTTAAACAGCAATTTCCCCATCGACCAGGTCACCCAGCCGGAGAAGGAGGCCGTCTTCGGTGTGGTCTCAGAGGTCCTGCAGATCATCGGGCATCAGCTGGAGCAGTTAGCACTGGAGGAATCCATAGAGGAGATGGAGGAGATGGGTGGGATGTATGTGGAGGTTTCCATGGTACCCCCCTAGTTATCATCCATTTAGATGGGGATTTTCCAGGAAATAAACCACGAATTTTGGGGGATCCTCCATTTATGGAACCCCCCATGTAGATATCATATGACCTGAGCTGACATAGCGACATTGAACAGTTGGACAGTTCGTTGAGTTCAACGATAAACTTGGGGATTTCCCAGAGCTATATGAAATTACCAGAGAGTATATCGTAGATATATTATATATAATATATACACATATATATAATATATACACATATATATAAATATATATAAATATATATAAATATATATATATATCAATATATATATGTTATGTACATTCATGTGCTAAATTAGTATACATGAGGTTAACAATGATTTTTTGTTCTTTTTTCAAATGATATTTGATGTGATGTAAAAAGTCTTGTTTGTAGCTGCAGTTAGGTTTATCTCTTGAAGCGCGCGCACACACACA
>CAMXCT020001068.1:55053-200053 GCA_947184155.2 Cladocopium goreaui
GTTATGTTGAATTACCAGAGGGTAGCAAAAGAAACTTGGTACCCTTTGGTAATTTAACATGGCAATGGAAAATCACAACGTTTAATGGAAACATATGGGATGCGGTAATCATGAATAACTTGGTGATGTTCATCGGCCCTGGAGGTGATCGAGGTTTGCCCATGGGCTGCCGGGTGCAGCTGTCCAAAAAGTGGGACGATGCCATGCAAAGGTTGGAGGTCTGCAGGGCTCCACAAGATTCCGGTGATGTCACGACAGGTAGCTCCAGTGGGGGCTACCTTGAATTTTATTTTACAAAGTAAAGGTGAGGGTGGCCGGCCCTGTTGCCTGATTATTCAGGAGGTTGCTGTTCATTTTAGGACCTCTCCCCCTCTACCCTCCCACGAAACCTGAAATTTTCAAGGGTTTTGCGACTTTTGCATAGAAAAGATATTCACCCCGCTTCGCGTGGGGTGGCCGCCCACACCGCAGGTTTATTTCGGTCCGTGAGAGGGGCTAAGGGTGGTTTTCCCCCGTGGGGGCTCCCCAAGCTAAGAATTTTCACTTTCCCCCCCCGTGGGGGCTCCCCAAGCTAGGGAATTTTCACTTTTCCCCCCCGTGGGGGCTCCCCAAGCTAGGGAATTTTCACTTTTCCCCCCCGTGGGGGCTCCCCAAGCTAGGGAATTTTCACTTTTCCCCCCCGTGGGGGCTCCCCAAGCTAGGGAATTTTCACTTTTCCCCCCCGTGGGGGCTCCCCAAGCTAGGGAATTTTCACTTTTCCCCCCCGTGGGGGCTCCCCAAGCTAGGGAATTTTCACTTTTCCCCCCCGTGGGGGCTCCCCAAGCTAGGGAACTTCCACTTTTCCCCCCCGTGGGGGCTCCCCAAGCTAGGGAATTTTCACTTTTCCTTCCCGTGGGGGCTTTTTCACTTTTCCCCCCCGTGGGGGCTTCCCAAGCTAGGGAATTTTCACTTTTCCCCGCCGTGACAGCTTCCCAAGCTATGGAATTTTCACTTTTCCCTCCCTTGGAGGCTCTCCAAGTCCCCCAAATCCCGTGTTCTTTGAATGTGTTTCCATGTTTTTGCAATGGTTTCCTTCAAAGCACGGTACTTTACACTTTTGTCGCCATAAAACCGGTCGAAAACATCATGTTCGACAATGCTTCCAATTCCCTTATCTCCCCAACCGTTGAAAATACCGCTATTTACAGTGTTTTCTTCAATTTTTCCATGTGCCAATGCCGGTAGCCAACTCCAACATATATATAAGAAATCCTTCCAAAACATTGTTTTTGACAGTGTTTTTCCAATGTTTCCAGTCAAACAGACGGTAATTTACACGTTTTTTGCCATAAAGGCAGTAAATCCTTCCAAAACATTGCTTTTGACAGTGTTTTTGTAATGTTTCCAGTCAAGCATACGGTAATTTACACGTTTTTTGCTATAACGTCAGTCCAAAACACTTGTTTTTGCAGTGTTTTCAATGCTCTGGCATCCAAAAACCCTGCAAAATCTTGCTATGTACAATGTTTTTTTCATTTTTGGCCGTTTTTCCATTGCCGGAAAGCTACCAAAATGACCCAAAATTCCATTTCAATACCCTCTTGCGCTCAGACACCCAAAAATCCTCGAAAAATGTCGAAAACACCACCGTATTCTGGTCTCGGTGCGAAACCGTTTTTGGCCCCCCCCCAGCCAAAGCTGATATAGCGACTGCTATATTAACAAATGTCATTGAGCATTTAGTGTTGCTGTTGCCCCCCAATAAGCACGCCTTCACCGCCAAAGCGGTGTGGGCGGATTTCTTTCAACATGATGAACACTGGGTAAATACCTAGGTGCTGTCCAAAAAACACAGTAAATACCGTGATTTTTGCTACCAAGGGCAAACAACTTCGTAAATGCCATGATTTTTCGCCTGCGAGGCACCAAAAACATCATACCGGTATTTACTGTGTTTTTTTGTCCCGAAGACCTTCAAGAATTGGCTAACACCGCCAAACTGACGCCTTTTGGGCCCTGTGCGCATCACCGCCATCATCAACAACAGTAGCGACAGCAAACGTTTGAGCTTGGATTGTTTTTTGTTTCATATTTTTTTTTTTGAGATGCTGGTGTGGTGATGCATTTTTGCACCGATACGCTTCTACAAACAGACGACGTTACGCACAGAAGCCTTTACACAGAGCAGCTTTTATACGCAGATACGCTTACACAGAGAGGTTTGTGCACAGAGAAACTTTTGCACACAGACGCCTTTACACAGAGGTTTTCACGCAAAGAAACTTTTACGCACAGGAGTTTTTGCACACCTATGCTTTACACGACGATGCTTTTGCACAGCGCAGCATTTACGCACAGATGGCTTTACTACGCTTTTACACACAGCCGCTTTCACACACACAGAAGCTTTTAAACAGAGAAACCTTTGCACAGAACAGCTTTTACGCAAAGAATTCCCCCCCACAAAAAAAGGCAAACAGGTATTTGAGGTTGGATTTGTGTGAAACTGCATGTGAAACAGCAGTGACATAGCATTCCACCTTTGCAGCATTCAGTCTTGCAGACATTCCATGCGCATCCCAGAGCGCTCTTTTGCCCAAAGAAAAAGGTGCCTCACTTCCCGCACGCCGCTGCCGGGATTTTGATGGTAAGCGGAGCCCTGTTCACTCAGGGCCTCTGCTAGCTGGTGCCTAAGGTTCCAGCCCCTTGCGCTCGTTGTGCGACCTGCTGGCAGCCCTGCGGCACCAGCCTCCTACTACTGGTTGGAACTTCACCATTGAAGGTGTCTACAACCTCCCATGACTTCCTCTACTGCCTCCAAGATCATTTGCGATCGATACGGAGTTCCTCAGTATGCTGGCGAAGTGGAAGCTTTTGAAGAATATGTAGAGCGTGCCTGGGACTTGTACTTTGGAAGAGAAGGTCAGGAATCCCAGGTGTCCACTCCGATCCACCTTCGCTCAGGCCTTACAGGCCATGCATACGAGGCTGTCAGAAAGCTGGAGCACTCAAAGCTCCGAACTGCGACTGCTGAAGGAAAAGCCACTGAAGCGGGAATGAAGTTGTTGATTCAGACTCTCAAAGAGAGCATAGCAGCTGAGACGCCAGTGAAGATCAACGAGCTCTTCTTCACTGCCTTCTACAGCGCTGATGTCTGGAGAAAACCGCAAGAAAGCATGCAGCAGTATATCATCAGAAGGGAACAGGACTTTGCTCGTCTCAAGGAGTCCTCCCAAGAGACCACCGTCAGTGACAACCTGAGGTGCATGATGCTGCTGACTTTCAGCGGATTGGATCAACGTGAACAGCTAGGAGTTTTGGCTTCTGTTGGAAACGAGTACGACTTCAAGAAGGTCTCCCATGCGCTGAGGATCCAGTTTCCTCAGATCAGTGGCAAGCCAGTGTTTCGACGTGACTATCTAGGATGTGCACGTGGAGGTGGTCAACATGGCGCTATGAAATCGGCCAAGTGGAAGGTCGGTCAGGGCAGGTTCAAGCAACATGCCTTCCTGGCTGATGATCAGGCCGAAGATGATGAGCCTGAATATGATGGCGATGGATATTACGAAGATGATGACGCTGAGGCCGAGGACGACGAAGCAGATGACAGCTACCTCGCCTACAGCGACGACGATGGCCTTGATGCTTTGATTCAAGAATGTGGTGGATCGCTGGATGATCCGCATGTTGCGGAAGCCTTTGCAACTGTGGCTCAGTTCAGAGCCAAGAAGAAGGGTTCTGGGAAGAAGAAGCCACAGTCCAGTGGCAGCAGCCATAGCTATCCGTTCAAAGCTCATGGCGACATCCAGTTCGACACCAAGGCCAAGGAGAACCGGAAGAACGCCATCAAGTTTCTGAAGAGCATGTCAACCTGCACCTCTTGCAACCAACGAGGTCACTGGGTTGGAGATCAAGAATGCCCCAATTTCAAGCCGAAGGGGAAGGGAAAGGGTCAGAAACCGAAGAAGTCAGGATCTCCGAAGAAAGCCTCTCATGCCATGTTTGTTTTGCACGATAGTTTGGAATCTGCAGATGAGAACGAAGTTCGTTTTGCATCCTTTGGAAAGCTGCGACCTGTGCACTCCAACTCTGAGCCCAATGCAGCCCTTGTGAATGACGCAGCCCCTGGGTATGACATCCCTCCAAAGAATGCCAAAGTTTTCAAGCCCTCCGCAGTTCCAAAGAATGACATGGTTTTTGAGAATGCCAAAGCCCCTGACGCCACTGCAGTTCATGTGAATGCCCTGGTCCCTGACTCCAACGAGTACAAGGTTGATGGATCTCAGAACCAATGCACTGCGACAGAGAAGAAAGGCCCTGCTGTGCCTGATGGACCAAGACTTGCCGATGACAGCAAAAGTTTCACCGATACAAGTTTTCATGCGGAATGTTTCATGGTCTTGAAAGAGACCCAGCACTGCGAGCATCTGAGCTACTGCGGCGGAGATGAGAAGCAAATCCACCGTGGCGCGAATGGCCACACTCGCCATTTGACCTGCAAGCAATGTGACAAGACTGTGATTTGTGGCCGTCGCCGCGAAGCTATCCAAATGTGGTCATACCTCGTGCAGGTGGCTTTGTGCACGAAGTTTGGCAGCAAGCTCAGATCGACTTTGATTTACCGGATCTGCTCCAGCGGACTCACAAAGATGCTGGAGGACAAAGACAAGCAGAAGGCTCTTGGCCATGTTGCGTCCCCTGGCAGCCCTGGATGGAGTGTGATTCCATCTGAAGCTGACTCCAGTCAGTTAGGCCAACGTGGCTATCCAGATGTGCCACGACTTCCAGCTCGGAAGACAGCAACCATTGTGAGGTCGCCTGAGACCCAATGCTGGCTCTTTGGTGTGCTGCTCGCTCCAGGCGTCGACTTGCCGCCGTTTCCGGAGCTGAAGCCTGAGGATTTGGATGTTTTGCAGCCCTTGCCAGGTGACGACACTGTGATGCCTGAAGGACCATTTCGTGGCTACAAGTTTGTGGACATAGCCACCAACTTTGAGTCCGAGCCCTACTGCAAGCAAGTGATGCACATCGCACTCAACCTTGAGCCCATGTCACCACCTGTTTTTAGGCTTGCTTCGTACTTGTATGTTCGGTTGCAAATTGCCTGGCAAGCTGGTGTCAAGCTCAGTGGAACTGGTCAGGTTCTACCTGCTGGCAAACGTCCTTTCAGCCCTGAGGACATGTTGACAAGCCGGACCATCAAGGTTCCCCTGCAGCTGGATTACTATGATCCGAGCTCTCTCAAGGTTCATGAGTGCGAAGTGATGATGGTTGATGAAGACCTCAACTATGAGGCCTATGCCGTGCAGCCTGCAGACCCACCTGGTCTTGCCATACTGGACTCTGGGTGCAACCGCACCATGCACGGCGAAGAATGGGCCAAAGCCTATGAAGAGAAGCTCGCTGAACTTGGACTTCAACCTTCAATCCGAAACAAGACCCAGCTGTTCAAGGGGATTGGAGGACATGCTGAGTCCAAGGTCGTCAAGGCCTACCCTGTTGGACTTGGTGGAGTCAATGGCGAGCTCCACTCAGCAGAAACACCAGGAAAAACACCAATGCTGATTTCACGTCCTTTCATGCAAACCCTCGGCACAATCATCAACCTTGGCGAGGGGACAGTTTCTTTTTCCAAGCTCAACATCAGAGATCTTCCCTTGAAGAGAACCAGCCGTGGCCATTTAGCCATCTCTCTTTTGGACTTTGATTTGAACACCATGTCAGTTTTTGACGAGCTGGTCAAAGGATATGATGAGTTTGATGTCAATGCGGCAGAAACTGAGGCCTTGGACTTGGCGCCTGGATTTGAGCCGGCCTCTGAGGCTATTGGATTTCCTGCTCTTGGACTTGAGCAAGCCTCCGAGACCTTGGATTTGGCTCCTGGACTTGAGCCGGTCTCGCCGTCAAGTGATGCCCTCAGCCACGACGATGGATTTGATCCGGACACCAGGCGCGAGTCACAAGATGCCTGGGATGTCGTTTTTGGCATCGATGAAGCTGAGTTAGAAAGGGTCATGAATCAGCATCATGAAGGTTTTCACTGTGAGAGCACAGATGCTTTTCTGGAAGAGGTTGAAAAGGGTTTCTTTTCAGTTCGAAAGCCCAGCAGCCGAAAAGCCAAAAAGATTGCTGCGATGGACACCGCACTTTGCGGGATGGATGCTTTGGTTTCCAATCAGCTCAGGATGCAGCAAGCCTCAAAGGCTGCCAGAAAGCCTCCAACCGGAAAAACATGGCTCAAACAAGTTTTTGCTGGACAGATGGGTTTGACCATTTTGGCAGTTTTCCATGGTATGGTTTTTGGTATCCCTCGCGACATCTCCTTGGACGGCTGGGACGCTTTGACTCCTGCTGGAAGGCGTCAGCTTCACCAAGACTTCCAACAGGAAGATCCCTTTTGCACTGTGCTGACGCAACCGTGCGGTCCATGGGGGAATTGGTCGAGGTTCAACATCTCCAAGGGTGGCAGCGCTTCTGTCACCGTCCTTCAACTGCGAGAAGATGGTCGTCCCTTGCTGAAAGTTGTTAACAAGACCATCAAGGATAGACTCCGTGCCAACAGGCACATCTTCATGGAACAACCTCTGGGGTCACAAGTCCTTGATGAACCTGAAATGGCAGATGTTAGAAAGTTGGTTGAGGACGGCACTTTGCTGTTCATCGTGGTTGACGGCTGCATGGTTGGCTACAAAGATTCCGTCACCGGACTGCCCAACAAGAAGCCTTCCTTTTACATCACATCAATGTTGTGTGCTGAGAGCGTTTTTGCAACATGCCGATGTGATCATAGCCATGAACATCAACCACTTGAGGGCAACAATGAGTTTGGCCCCAGAACCACTCAAGCTGCAGCATGGCCTTCCGAGCTCAATCAGATGGTTTTGGATTGCATCATACAACAAGCCGCCATTGAGGAGCACCTCGCTGATGAGATCTATGCTGGTGATGCTCAGCGCCGTCCTGCGAGCGGTCTCTCTGGGAGATCTCCCAAGCGCCGCAGACAGGGTCGAATGGCAACGATCTCAAGCCCAGCTCCGCCAGTTTATGTGCGACCACAAGGAGCTGAAGCACCTCAACCAGTTGGCGAACTTGGTGATCTACCTCCAGATGATGACTCATCTTTTCGAGCTCAACAAGCTGCAGCACTGGACCCAATCCTCAACCAGACAGAAGCTGATCGCCGACATCAATGGCTTCAAGTGGATCCTGAGATTCGCAAGTTGCTCAGGACCTTGCATGTCAATTTTTGGACATCCAACCTCAACAACAATGCAGAGAATCCTGCGACGTCAGGGGGCAAAGCCGGAAGTCGTCCGAGCCGCTGGACTTATGGCCTGTGACGCTTGTGGTGAATCGATCCGGCAGAAACGTCCCAAGCCTGTGAGAATGCCATCGGCCTATGTGTTCAACCAGCACATCCTTGCCGACACCTTCTATGCCAAGAACAGCCAAGGCAAAAGTTTAGCCTTCCTCAACATCCTTTGCGATGCAACTGGGTTTCAAGTGGTTTCTTGCCTTGGAGAACTGACTGGGACGCCATCATCTGGCATTGTGCTCCGTCACTTTTTGACTTCATGGTCATCTTGGGCTGGACTTCCCCATTCTCTCCAAGTTGACCGTGGCAAGGAGTACATGGCTCAGTTCTCAGACTACCTGAAGCAGTATGGTGTCGAGCAGCAAGTGATTCCTCTTGAATCACCTTGGCAGAATGGAAAGTGCGAACGTGCTGGTGGCCTTTGGAAAGAAGTCTGGGCCAAGACTGTTGTTGATGTTGATGTTTCAACACTTGCAGATGCAATCACTGCTGCGTCAATTGTGACGCAAACCAGAAATGCCTTTCCACGCACCAATGGGTACTCGCCCAACCAGTGGGTACTTGGCCATCCTGAGACCCGCCTTCCAGGCAGCCTTCTCAGTTCAGATGAGAGCCAACAACTTGAAGTTCTCGAAGCAGCTGAAAACCCCCACAGTGAAATGGCAAAGACTTTGGCCGTTCGTGAAGCTGCTCGAGTGGCTCAAATTCGTTTGGATTCAGATAGCCGTGTGAGGCGAGCACTGTTGAGAAAGAGTACACCAACACGTGGACCTTTTCCTATTGGATCCTACGTGTACTTTTACAGGCGCCAGCCTCAGCAACGGCAACAAGATGGCCGACCTTACAATTGGTATGGACCTGCGAGAGTCATTGGACTCGAACTTCGCAACCCACGCCGCACTGAAGACGGCGATCCAGCCACTGATGGCTCAGCCCCAAGCAGCTATTGGCTCCGCTATGGTCCCAGCGTGATTGTGGCCTCTGGTGAACAATTGAGGTTTGCAAGTGAAGATGAGCTTTTGGCAGCTCACTATGTGCCCCACTATGCCGTGGAGCAGGGAAGCGACCGTGGAGCCCGCAACTATGTTGACATCCGCGACCAGCTTCAGCAACCAATGCTTCAGCTGCAGGGGGGTGGTGTCAACGCCGATTTTTGGCGAACTTTTCCAGATGGACGAGTTGTTCGGGTCCACAACGTTCCCAGAAAAGCACTTTATGTTCCTGATGCTTGCCCAGTACCACTTGACCAACTCCAAGATGAACGAGTGACTGAGGCCATTTATGAGGCTGAGATGCGTGATCACGTCCTCACGGACATCATCACCGACAACTGGCGTCAAGACCTTGGACGCGAACTTGTGGCCAAATGGGTTGGCGAAACAATTTTCAGGACAACACCAACTACGACCTTGGCAAGTTCCTCAGCCCGGCCTGCATCAGGACAATTGGTGTCCCAACCTGCAATGCCTGCGATTCCTGAAGAACGACCAACAGTTTTTGATGATCCGCCTCCAGATGCAGAGCAAGAGATAAGGACGGGCGATGTGCCTTTGCAACAACAGCAGCAGCAGCAAAGCCATGCTGGCCATATGAGACAGGTGACCGAGCAAGAACCTGATCCTGGTCCGCAGACCCCGAGGGATCAACAACTTCCTCAACAACCTGCTCCTGTTGCTCCCTTCATTGCTCAGCTTCACCAAGCGATGCGGAATCCACAACGACTTGATGGGCATCCTGGCGGAAGCTATGGACTACCTCGAACAGCACCAGAACCAAGCTATGATCCTCAAGGTGGAGGTGCCAGAGTTTTCACTGGGCCTTATCTTGGAGAAGCTGTCCAAGAGAATGATTGGCCTGCTGGATGCGAAGATCTATCTGACCGACTTGCTCATCGACGTCTGGCTGATGCGTCAGAGCACACTGACGATTCCATGTCTGATGACTCCACATGCTACGAGGAGAATCCCAAGCTTGAAGCGTTCCTGACTGGCAAGGCAGTTCGGTCCGAGATCGACCTCAACTACCTTTCAGTAGAAGACCGTGCCAAGTTTGACCAGTCCATGGAGAAGGAGTGGAACTCTTTCAAGAAGTTTAGCGCTGTGGAGATCCTCTCAGAAAGCCAGATCGCAGCTCTTCCTCAAGACGCTGAGATTGTGAACACGCGATGGGTTCACACTGACAAGAACCAGAAGCCGCGCTTGATGGCTGGTGCAATGCGGCGACGCACTGGGAAGTCTGAAGCTCAGATCAAGAAGGAGTACCCCTTCGAAGCCAAATCCAGAATGGTTGTCATTGGCTGCCAGGAGAAGGACACTGGCATCAGATCTGACTCTCCCACTGCATCACTCCTGGCCTTCAATTTTGTGACTTGTTTGTCAGTTATTTTTCAGTGGATTTTGGAAGCGTGTGATGCGAGCACAGCATATCTCCAATCTCAAGGAATAGCACGTCTCCTGCTTCTCCGTCCTCCTCGACCACCACCTCCTGGAGTTTCCCCACATGACTTGCTGCGTGCGAAAGGCAGCATTTACGGCACGCGAGATGCTGGCCGTAGCTGGTGGAAGAAACTTTTCAAAGCTCTCCAGCGACTTGGCTGGGTGATGTCAAAATTGGAAGCTGCACTGTTTTACCTTTTTGACTCTGAAGTTTTGGTCGGTGCGCTCGTAGCCCACGTGGATGACCTTTATTCCACTGGCACCGGAAAGAAGTATGAAGAGTCCCTGAAAGTTTTGGAGAAAGAGATTTATTTGAAGAGGAAAGTTGGTGATTTTCGTTTTTGTGGAAAGAATGTGAAACAAAACCAAGATGGATCTGTTTCTTTGGACCAGATCGACGCAATTGAGAGTTTGGAATATATGGTTTTGCAGAAGAACAGGCGCGTCATGCCGAATGCGCCGTTGAATGAGGATGAGAAGTCAGCCTTCAGAGGGCTGATTGGTTCACTTGGATGGATTGCCCGTCAGACCAGACCTGACGTGCTTGTGAACGTTTCCCTGGCATCCCAAACAATGGGAAATCCGACGATCAAGGATGTCGTGGAGCTTAACAAGGTTGTCAAGGTTCTAAAGGAGAGCTATGACTTCAAGTGGAACTTTGTCCCAAGCTCCAACCTCACTCTGGAGAATGCCGTGGTGTTTTGCATGGCTGACAGCAGTTTCGCAAACACGACCAAGCTGCGAAGCCAATGTGGCTATGTGGTTGGTCTGACCACTGCTGACTTCACCTCCGGCTATGACACGCCGGTGATGGTACTGGAGGCTTACAGCGGAAGCATCAAGCGTGTTTGTCGCAGCACTTTGGCTGCAGAAACAAACGGGTTCCTCACCGCGACCGAGGCCGCCGACTATGTGAGGATGCTCTTGCTGGAAGTGAAGCATCCAGGCGTTTCCATGGTTGACTTGGATAGGTTTTACCTGAAGGGCCTGCTGATCGCGTTGACGGACGCGAAGTCTTTGGAAGCCACCTTGAACAAGGACGCTGGCCAGCCTGCTGATAAGCGAGTGAAAATACTTGTCAGCCAGGTGAAAGAGTTTCTTGGCGGCGACAGCTATGAAGATGATGGTTCAGTACGCTGCCATTGGTGTGACACATCGCAGATGCTAGCCGACGTTTTGACGAAAGCTGGATGTGAAAGAGAACCTCTTTTGGATGCGATGACCACTGGAAAATGGCGCCTGAAACCAAGCGCCGAAGCCGAAGAAACCAAACAGAAGATCCGAGATGGAAGGAGACGCAGAAAAGCTGAAAAGCAAAACGCTGCTGCAGGTGAGGACGGGTGTGAAACTGCATGTGAAACAGCAGTGACATAGCATTCCACCTTTGCAGCATTCAGTCTTGCAGACATTCCATGCGCATCCCAGAGCGCTCTTTTGCCCAAAGAAAAAGGTGCCTCACTTCCCGCACGCCGCTGCCGGGATTTTGAATTTGTTTTAATTTCCTGTCCCAGATAGTGAATGCTAATGGATGACACTGGGATATCCACATATCTTTGTTTGTCCTTTAGATTCCCTTTCAGCATTCTATAAATGGCATGACGCCCATGCTCGGCCCGCTTCTTCAGACAGACGACGTTACGCACAGCAGCCTTTACACAGAGCAGCTTTTATGCGCACATGCTCTTACACGGAGAGGTTTGTACACAGAGAAACTTTTACACACAGGTTGGAAAAGCGCACTCTTCGGCCGAACCTGCACTGTTGCTGTACCTACCTTTCGTGTTCCCCTTCCCAAGTTTCAAATTCCCCACAGAGACCTCGATGATGCCCAGCCATTTCCTGCAGGAGTTCCAATGTCCAGCATCGCAAGTGGTTGAGCTTGACGAGTGGCCAGATCAAACGGGTTATGATGATGGGGACGAATCTGCAGGCCGGGTGATGAGTCAGGGGGGAACAGGGATGCCATACCAAAGACTGGCAAGGATCCCCAAACTTAAGTGTTTGGAGTTTGGAAGCGGGTTCTCTTACATTGGGGTGGTCCTCAGTCGGCAATGTGGGTACATCGTTGCCAAGCAGGAGGCCCTTTCTGGTGATTCTGGAGTTTTCTCGGCCGGCTCCGCCAGGAGAGATTTTACAGGATTTGTTTGCGACCTTGCTGACTCACTGACGCCGCTGTGACGTCGCTATCTTAATCTGCACAATTCAAAGGGGCGTCCACGCTGGGGCGCCGCCCTGGACATGTAAAAAATTCGAAGGGATGTGGATTTGTAGCAGGTGAAGCTGGCAAGTGAGATAAGGCCATGATAAATCCATAGAAATCCAGGGAATCCAATGTGCCCATCAAAGAGTCAAAAAGGCCTAGGCTTGCCTCCAAGTGGATGAGACTGCGTAAGAATCTGCATCCCGGGCCTTAATTTGTGCAGTTAGAAATAGTCGGATAGTGTTGCATTTTGCACCTTCCAGTTGCAAGTGAAAAGAGTGGTGGGATACGGGGCTGCAAATGTGACTCGTGTGTAAGATTCCGCGATACACCTGACAAACTTGAAGTGGAACCCAAATCAAAGACCCAAGAAGGTGAACTTGTTAGAAAACCGCACTTGTAATCACAATGAGCTTCAGGGGTTGGCAGCCATTCAGCAATAGTGCTCGGCAGAACGTCGTTGAAGAGGCTCCGGAGGGATTACGGTGCGTCCGCTCTGGGATCGTAATGTAGCCTAAAACAAATGGGATTGAATCAGATTGAACTTTACATAACAGACATAGAGTGATGTAGTTCATGTCCGAGACCTGTTCAGATCAACCTTTGGCTGGCATGCCAAGTGTTAGCAGAACAGAGGCCTCTTCTGAATTGGTGGTTCTATCATGTTCTATCCCCGCTCTTCTTGATTGGTGCTGGACCCCGGTCATGAAAAATCTCCTCACCATGCGACAGTCTCCGCTCTGGAACCCTGGAACTTGGGACCTATCTATACTGCTGTTGGGTTGCAAAGCTGCGTTGAACTTTGGGTGGAATCCCAGGATAAATTGGGATAATCACTATGATCACTGCGTTGGTTTGAGGGAAACTCAGCAAGAAACCATGGATTTGGACATCTACCAGCCAAAATTATTCAAAGTTTGGGCGTCCTGCGAAATTTTCAATGAAACGAATTCGGCAATTCCATGGTATCCCACAGATTTCCCAGGTATGCCCAGGTTTTCCCACAGAAAATCCCCTGGTGACCGCTGTCTTTTCCTCTCGAGCCGCCATGCGACCCAGCCGTGCTTCGCTGGCGCCCTGGTGGTCGCTCCCACCTCGGCTAAAGGCCTCGTGGGGTGCGCTGGAGGATGCAGGAGCTAGGGGTGCTTGGTGGTAAGTGGGTTATAAGGTTTGTATATAAACAATTACATAGATAAATATATAATAATATATAAATAAATACATATATTATATATTTAAATATGATGAATACATAAATAAATAAACAAATAAATAAATCAATCAGTAAATGAAAAAATAGATAAACCAATAAGAAAATGAATACATAAATAAATAAGTAAAATAACACACACACACAGATACATACATAAATGATAAATGCAGACATTACATTACATCACATCACATTACACTACATTACGTGAATCCGGTAGTGCAAATAGGGTCAGTCCAAAGTTAAATCTTAACAAGGGCGAATCGAACTGGGGTTCACCGAACTGTCGGAGGTGGTTGAATCCCAATGGGATTGTGATTTTGTTGTTTTTTTTCCTGCATTTAGGGGTGCATTTTGTATTACGGAAAATGTATGAAAATGTACTGTACGATCTGTCAGCAAGTTTTGTTCTCTCAGTAGGTGGTCCTTAAGAAAGAGCCATTCGGGATGATCAGGATGCAAGCAACAAGAGATAACAAGAGATTGGGTTTGAAACAACTAATTTTGAGATTGCGACGAGCGCCACAAAATTTTGGAGCTTGTCCAAAGAGTCCTAAAATCCTAAAAGTTCAAGTGGTGGATTGGTAGGGGTGGCCCATTTTTGGTCGTTCTTAGTTTGCAAGCTTGAAGACCAACCCATGGACTTTGTTTCAAGATGTGTTGCATATGTTCAAACACCCCTTCTCAGTTTATCTCAGTTTCAGATTGGAAGCTCGTGTATCCTGGGATATCATGGTTCCCCTCCAGTAAACTAAATGTATGTGGATATGAACACATCTGCCACTTTCAGATCATTTGAAGTTGGGGGAAACCATGGCTTCCCATCCATCGATGAGTTGGCCCCAGGAGCGAAATCTTACTGCTGGCATGAGATTTGCAGAGGCACCAGCCATTGGTCCATGCGGCCCCCAATGGCAGTAGTGACGATACCAACTGCGGTAAACCCAACGATAAACTAACCATTTTTCTAAAGAAAACACCGCCAACTTATCCCATTTATGAATCATTTATGCCACTATTGAGGATGGTTTATTGGAGTTACCTCAGCATGTATCAACCAAGTCCGGGTCCGACGGATTCATTGGGGGATGTGCCAATCCCAAAGCTTGATGTGCGTGACCACCTCAACCATTTATCACGATCACGAAAACTTCTGCTGAGGTCCCTCTTGCTTTAGGTATCGGGGCTGGAATCTCCAATCGTCTTCACAGTTAACTACCCTCTCCCGCCCCCCGGCTGGCTGGTTCTCAAGCAGTTTGGCCGTGGCTCAATTCCGCCAGGGAAAACGGGGGCATGTTGCCACCGGCAACAAATTCAGCGGCATTCGCATCCTCAGCATCATTGTGTTTTCATGCTGAGCTCCCTGCCAAGCAAGCTAGCTTTCGTCCCTTACCCCCCGGCCCTCAAGTACAATTGCAACACTTGCACAACCTCTATTGCTGTCGTCCCGATTGGAACATTAAACCCGAGTGTTGACCCAGGGTTGAACAGAGATGAACTTTCCCTGATCGCTCCCATGTTGTCACTCTAGTTTGCACCGGTGTCTCGTCCCCCGCTCACAATAGACACACCCATGATCACCCCAGTGATTTCTTCCCCCGGGGCATGTGATGAATTTTGCTTTGCTCCAGGCAGCTCTTCTCTGTCGCGCGTGGCCCCCGCGCCTGACAATGCCCCGACGGATGTGGCAATGGAGGGCAGGGGCCCGGAGCTGGTGAAGGTTGGGAATGGGATTTGGCATCATTTGAGTCGTTTGAGGATGTTGGGGTTCAAAACTGAGGCTCAAGACTGGGGCATAACACAAAATTAAATCTCGGAAACTCGGAAAACCAACCATTTTTTGTTGGTGAAGAGTGTTCAGCAGCCCACAGGCTTCAGAGTCTGAGCATCTCTTGGAGGTGAGTGACTTGGTGGATCCCAGGCGCGGCTTTCGCAGCTCATACCTTTGGATGTTTCTTGTCGTGTTTTTTTTCTCTCTCGATTTTTTAAAGATGGACAACGGTGCCAACATATTTCAACCAAATCATTTAGAAAGCATGTCTCTGAAAACTCCAGCAACGTGAAGAAACTGCTGCAGGCAGTTGGCCAAATACCTCATCGAAGCCGATGTGGGCTTGGTGCGCGCCCAGTATTTGTGGCAACTGCACCGGGAAGGTGGTAGCCTGCCACGAAGGCAGGAGCTGGAAGCTGGGTGAAATGAATGGGGAAATGCTGGTGATTGGTTCATGGGTGGGTTCATTTTTTTCCACACATCCCATCCACCCAATAGTAGAACTATACATTTGCACCGTATATCTATCCATCTATCTATCTATTTATCTATCTATTTATCTATTTATCTATCTATTTATCTATCTATTTATCTATCTATTTATCTATCTATTTATCTATTTATCTATCTATTTATCTATTTATCTATCTATTTATCTATTTATCTATCTATTTATCTCTATCTCTATCTCTATCTCTATCTCTATCTCTATCTCTATCTATCTGTCTATCTATCTATCTGTCTATCTGTCTATCTGTCTATCTGTCTATCTGTCTATCTATCTATCTATCTATTTATCTATCTATATTTATCTATCTACCTATCTATCTATCTATCTAACTGTACTGTACTGTACTGTACACGTACACATAGATATAGGTGTGATTCCCTTCAGCATATGGCACAAAAACGAAAGGAGTCACGACTAAACACGGGTTTGTGCAAATAGTTGGATGGATCTATTTAGATCTGAACTGCAGGGTGCCATGGCTCTGACCTACAGAAATATTCCCCATTTTTGTTTGCTCTCTAGTTGGTATAATGCCCGTGATTCTGCGTTAGTCACAGTTAACCAGCTATAGTCACCTATGATATCCCATGATCACTTATGAATACACATGAGATAGATTGAGATAGGTAAAGATTGATTCATTTTGCCAATACTTCCCAATTGGCAGCGCTAAGGATGGGGTCCGCTTCCCCTTGGCGGACCGCGAGCACGATTGCCTGGTGCGCTCAGATGAGTTGAGGCACTGGGCAGAAGATGACAGTCCTCAGCGGCCGCAGATTTTTGCCATTTCCCACTGCTGGGAGAGCCGGGAACATCCTGACCCCTGTGGATATCAGCTGGGCCTCATCCATGACTACACCAGAAAACACGATCACGCCTTTGATTGTGAGATGTGGGTCTTCTATGATTACTGCTCCTTGTGTGGCTGGGCCAGCAATTGGCCAAGCTCTTGTGCTGGCATCGTTTGTGCCTATGTCTTAAGCTAGGACCCCAAACACCGTGTGTGACAGTGTTTGAATACACAATCGTTCGCAGCTTGAGATGTTTTAGGGGCAAAAAAAGGTCTACGTTGATTGAGTCTTCACATGTGCTGCCGTTGATTCCTCCAGGTCAGTACCAGCGAAATCAACAGCAGGAACAGTCTTTCCGCCGGGCGATGCAGCAGATGCACATGTTGTATGCCCACAACAGCACCACCACGCTGCGGATTGAGACTTTGACGCCCGAGCCTCAGCTGCAACGCTGCCGAAGTGAAGGCCGGCAGATCTGGGCTTTTGTGGCTGGGCAACTGCAGCTGGTCTCCCTGAAGGATCTGAGATTTGAAGATGATCATCCTGATGCTGGTTGCGGGTTTCAAGATTTTGTGGTTTTGTGATGTTTTGTGTTGTGTTCATTTTCCATCAGGAAATTGGATGCCTAACATTGCTTAACAAGGCTTGACATTTTTCTTTACGCGGCCTGAAATCACCTCAGGATGTCGTGCCGTGTTTCAACCCGGAGTGTCCTTACCTCCATGGCTATGCCATTCCCTACCGCCAGCGCGGCTGGTGTGAAGCTGAAGCTCAGTGGTCCGCCATGCGCGGCCGCAGCCACAGCTCTGTTCGGATCGATGTGGACATGGAGGGTAGGACCGGTAGGAGCTATCAGGCGAAGCCATGGTGATGGCCGGTGATGGCCGGTGATGGCTGATGTGGATATGATCCAATATGATCCATATGATCCATATGATCCATGGATTCCATTGGATTCCGATCTTTGGCCATGGCTATGATGGCTATGTCAAGATATGGCTGTGAGTCAAAATATAAAGCCCCGATCCATACCCTGAACCCACAGGACGATCCATACCCCCGATCCATACCAAAACGCAGGTGATCCAGACCGTTCCATACGTCTGGATCACCGCGGGCCGATCCATACCCGAATTTTGACGCAACCCCATATGTTTTTGTGTTTGAAAGCCATCATCCAAGCCGCCAGCTGTGTGGGGCAGTTGGGGCCACCAGGTGTTTTTTTTGGGGGGCAATCACAGTGAAATCACAATTGTCGTCCAATACCTTTGTTGTTGAAGTTTCCCAATATATAGTTCATTTTTAATATCTCCGAACTGTCCTAATTATTTATAATTAATTAATATATCCATTTATGTTCTTTCTTTGAATGGTTGACGACAGTGCATATCCGGCATATCCATTGCCCTTATCCCGTTTTTAAGGATGACATCTCCAGCATCCAGCAGCCATGGGAGGTGAAAGCTCCTATGCCTCCCGAGCTCTTCCGCCAGCGGATCTTCTCCAGCGAGGGGCTAAAGTTCACCTGGCGCAGCGATTTGATGCAGGCGTTTCAGTCCATTCGAAGGTGATGGTTTGATATTTTGAAGAGGGGTCTATGGTAGATTAAGGCTAAGTTTAGGATATATTCAGGAGGTTTAAGATAGGTTTGGGATAAGTTAATATGGTTCGAAAAGAAACGAAGAGAATCAACAAAGGTTCAAGATGGTTTTATATGGTTTGATGTGGTTTCATATTTATTATTATTCTTATTATTATTGTTGTTGTTATTATTATTATTTTTTATTATTGTCACCAGTGGTTTGACATGTTTTGATGTGCGGGTTAACATGTTAGATCCTGGGAACCATGGTCGCTCTGAGTTTCGAAAGCCTACCATTTGAGGACACCCAGTTTTGACTTGTGCACATATGGGTGCCACAATGCGAAAGGCAGAGATATTTCCCCCAAAAAAGAAGATTCAACTTGCAAACATATGTTTGCAAACAAGCTGATGCGTGTATAAGCCCAGCAAAAGAAGGGCCACTATTGCTACGCAGCTACATTCATACTAATTATATACTGTATAACTGTATATGATATATATATATATAATATACATATTTATCCGCAAGTACCTGCGTGTGTCCTGTGTATGAAAGAGCCCAGAAATGAGCTCGCTCCACCTGCAGGTGGTGGCGCTACAAGAGGAAGTTTTCCGGGAGAAGGTTCGGCGAGCTATGGATCGATATATGTAATGCATCTACTTCTACTTGGAGTGGTAGTTATTTGTTGTTTTTGTTCCAGTTGGTTTTCATTTCCCCCTCTCCTCTCTGATATGCAGGTAGGTATAGGTATATATGGATATATATATATATATGCTCAGCCCCCCCCCCAACGACCCCCCTCAACCCGCCATCTGCTTCACTATGCTTGACTTGTGTCTGCACAGAACCACGTTGAAGTCACCAACGAGTCGACCCTGCCGCAGCAGCATCACTTTTGCCAAGCTGAGGTCTTATGCTGCTGTGAAAACTGCCTCTACGCACCAATCGCTAATAGGAAAATTTTTGCGCTTGAGACTTTCCTACTAACATTTTTTAAAAAATTTTGAAAGCCATGTCGAAGAAGCAAATGCGATGATCCAGGAAGCAGTTTGGAATTGAAATGGCTGAGTTGAAGCTGGACAGATGCATGAATGACAGACAGGTCAAGGCAGTAGTTTGGATTTGAAACAGTTCAGTTACGGATTGGCAGATGCATGAGTGACAGACAGTGTTTGCATTTAAGAAATATTGGAGAAATTATGAGTTTTCATATTCTTATAATCTTCTGGGGTCACTCCATGAAACAATAAAAAAAAACGAAGAAGCAAATGCGATGATCCAGGAAGCAGTTTGGAATTGAAATGGCTGAGTTGAAGCTGGACAGATGCATGAATGACAGACAGGTCAAGGCAGTAGTTTGGATTTGAAACAGTTCAGTTACGGATTGGCAGATGCATGAGTGACAGACAGTGTTTGCATTTAAGAAATATTGGAGAAATTATGAGTTTTCATATTCTTATAATCTTCTGGGGTCACTCCATGAAAAAATTAAAAAAAAAACGAAGAAGCAAATGCGATGATCCAGGAAGCAGTTTGGAATTGAAATGGCTGAGTTGAAGCTGGACAGATGCATGAATGACAGACAGGTCAAGGCAGTAGTTTGGATTTGAAACAGTTCAGTTACGGATTGGCAGATGCATGAGTGACAGACAGTGTTTGCATTTAGGAAATATTGGAGAAATTATGAGTTTTCATATTCTTATAATCTTCTGGGGTCACTCCATGAAAAAAATAAAAAAAACGAAGAAGCAAATGCGATGATCCAGGAAGCAGTTTGGAATTGAAATGGCTGAGTTGAAGCTGGACAGATGCATGAATGACAGACAGGTCAAGGCAGTAGTTTGGATTTGAAACAGTTCAGTTACGGATTGGCAGATGCATGAGTGACAGACAGTGTTTGCATTTAGGAAATATTGGAGAAATTATGAGTTTTCATATTCTTATAATCTTCTGGGGTCACTCCATGAAAAAAATAAAAAAAAACGAAGAAGCAAATGCGATGATCCAGGAAGCAGTTTGGAATTGAAATGGCTGAGTTGAAGCTGGACAGATGCATGAATGACAGACAGGTCAAGGCAGTAGTTTGGATTTGAAACAGTTCAGTTACGGATTGGCAGATGCATGAGTGATAGACAGTGTTTGCATTTAAGAAATATTGGAGAAATTATGAGTTTTCATATTCTTATAATCTTCTGGGGTCACTCCGTGAAAAAACCAAAAAAACCTTGAGAAATCCAAAAAAAACAAAAAAATCAAAAAAAACAATATTTTCAGACTCTTCTGGGGTCACTCCATGAAAAAACCAAAAAAACCTTGAGAAAACCAAAAAAACCAAAAAAAACAAAAAAAACAATATTTAGCGATTCTTTGGGGGGGGGGCCCTCGAGATAGTTTCTAAATATTGTTTTTTTTTGTTTTTTTTGTTTTCTCAAGGTTTTTTTGGTTTTTTCATGGAGTGACCCCAGAAGAGTCTGAAAATATTGTTTTTTTTGTTTTTTTAGTTTTTTTGGTTTTCTCAATGTTTTTTTGGTTTTTTCATGGAGTGACCCCAGAAGAGTCTGAACATATTGTTTTTTTTTGTTTTTTTTGTTTTTTTTGGTTTTCTCAAGGTTTTTTTGGTTTTTTCATGGAGTGACCCCAGAAGAGTCTGAAAATATTGTTTTTTTTTGTTTTTTTTGTTTTTTTGGTTTTCTCAAGGTTTTTTTGTTTTTTTCATGGAGTGACCCCAGAGGAGTCGGAAAATATTGTTTTTTTTTTTTTTTGTTTTCCCGATGTTTTTTTGATTTTGGGTCGGCGGTCAATTGTGTTTCTATGGGGTCTTCCCCAAAGTGCCTTAAGATATTGTATTGTTATGACTATATACGAAGAAGACAAAAATGGAATACTAAAAATACGCATTTTATGCTGTAAATAACAATACAAATGACACATTGGGGGGTCGTAGGGGGGGGTGACCATATATATATATATACATATAATGGCCATAGAACACATGCATATGTCATATAAACATATATATATATAATATTGTAAAAACAACTATTTATGGATTAGCTGATCTGTGTACAGATTCTTTCTCTTCGGGTCGCTTTCCAGGCAATCTTGGATGGTATCATGCCTGGAAACCCTGAAGCTCATGAATTTCTGACCGAAAATGGAGGATGTTCAGCTGTGGCATATCACAATGACACCTCTGTTCTCCAGGTTCATTTCTTTTGGTTTATCGGTTGGGAGGAGTTACTGCGTTTGCCAATCATATATAAACTGCACCAACTGTCACTTTTTCTGCAGTTCCAATGACAGGCCAAAAGCTGCGAGGAATTGCTTCAGAAGGGCCTCCCAGATGAAGAGTTCATGACTTTGGCAGTGGCCTTGCGCTGCTTCACTAAGCTGCGGGTCTTACATTTGAGGAGAGTTGGGATTGGGTTCATGCGCAAAAACCATATGTACATATATGTATACACAATATGGCTACACACACATTATTAAAACATACATGATTATGTACACATGTAAATATAGTATGACACACACACAGACACACACACACATATATATATAATATAGACACTTGCGGAGTGAGAGTTTATGTGGATTTGTTGTTGGGCTTTGGGATGGGAACTTCCTTCGCAGTTACTTTTTCTCACCGGCGCGTTGGCTGCAGGAAGTGTCAGATCCGAGAGCGGGGGTCTGATGCCCTGGCCAAGGCGGATTTCGGTACAAGCATTGGTATATTTGATGTCCATTTTCTTAAGATTTCTTTAGGTCCTAGCATTATTAGCAACGATTAGCTATGGATTTCCATTGATTTCCATTGGTTTCCCCAGGTAGCACTTGCAGCTTTGAGTGGTCATCCCCGGCAGGGCCTGCAGACCCTGAGTGCCAAGAATGCCAAGATCATTTGCAGCGACATCGATGGCCTCAGTTTCCTCGTCAAGGCCAGCGGTTCTGGGATGATAGAAAAAAACGAAAAAACTCCTAAAAAAACTGGGGTGATGACATACGGGGTGAAGCACCAAGTAAATATGTTTGGACTTTTGTGGTTTTCACACGCGCACACACATGGCGCTGATTACATATGCAGTCGAAATTTTGGTCATTTGTAGTACGACGTACGAGCAGTGGATATGAGCCATGAGCAACACCGTTCTGTCTCGACAGTCCTGTCTCTTTGCATTGCGGCTCGCGCTGAAAACACATCTGCCCGTCTCACCACCTGAGACAAGCCGAAAACGTTGCCATTCTACAATGCCAAGCCTGGTGCAACCATGGCTGGATTGATAAAATCACCGGGAAAAAAGAAGTTCCTCCATGTATAAAAGCAAACACGGGATACATTACCCCCTTCCCCAGAATTTTAGCCATAATCGTTCAACACCGGTGGATTTGTTCATTCGAGGGTCGCATCAGGGTGGATTGATAGGATCTCGATGTGAACCCTGGAGTATATTATAGTACATATATACGGGCCCGAATGCAGGTATCGGTCAAAACCAAAACGGTGGTACACAGGTGAACATCAAGAGAGCCGGCGAACGGATGTTCATCCCCCCAAATGTGGTATTTCAATGTATTTCAATGTATTTGATAGGTTTTGATCCATCCCCAAATGTGCCATGGGGTCAAAACTTGAGTAACTCACTCAAATTGGGGTATGGTCATGAATCAACTAAGATATAGCACACTAAAGCACACTTGGGTGCAGTTCTAGTTACAAGATGTTACAAGTGGATATACACCCATAGTATCCCATAGTTATAGATGTTACAGCAGTTCTATCCCAACTTATGGAGGTTGCTTGAGGTTCCCACATGATGCTTCTACCGTTGTACCCGAGTTATACCCCTGAACGATCCTTAACGGCACCAGTGTCGCAGCGGCGTGTCAGGCCTTGTCCCAGGCTCTTCGATCCAATCGGGCCGTGACCTGCCTGGACCTCTCGGCACAGAGCTTCTCCCAGGGGACGGTGCAGAAGATGGGAGATGCTGATACCAAGGCACTGGTGATGGTGACTGGTTGACCTACCCTGACATACCCTGACCCTCCATTGACATGGTGAAAATGGATGTGAACAAAAAGACCCATTTGGTAAAATGGTAGGGTTCATAGTAATGTTGGACTACCAGAGGCTATTTGTTTGAAAATCGCCATGCTATCCCCAAAACTAACAGTCCGACGCTCAGAATCAGCCTTTTTTGGAGGAAGGTAGTCTTCCGACCCGGTTGGTGGCAGGGTTTGTTACTTGGGAGGACTAGATATTGGATCCACCATGGATTTCCGAGTTTCGGCCTGGGAGGAGCTCGCGGAGGCATTGAAATTTGGGGCCATTGTGGAGCTGAATTTGGCTGGCAATGATATTGGCCCGGAGGGTACCAAGGCGCCCCTGCGGATGGATGGGCTGAGGGGAATTGGACGCGTGAAAACTAAAACGGGGATGGGATGTTGACTGCAGCGGTTGAATTGCAGGAGGGGTTGAAAGCGTTCTTTGAGGACATGCTTTTGACTCTTGAAAAATTGGGGAAATGTAGGCAGAACGAAACCCAAAGACAGCCCTTCAAGAGGGCTCATTGCTAAGCACACCAGATTTTTCACGGATGATCAAGGCCAGGCCTGGTTTATAGCATCGCATGAATCACCCCCCGGGTTGTTCAAATTGTATAAATCGGTCATCCTAAGATAAAGTTATTGAATACTTTAGTAACTAAACTTTAGTATTGGATTTCTGTATTTTTGGGTCCCTTAGTTGGGGGGATATTGAACCTTAAGGGGACAGGATGAGTAGAATTTCCATTTCCCACTGAGGCCATAGCTGCAGCCCTTAAGACACCCAGCTGCGCTGTGCTCGACCTCAACCTGGAGGGGAACTGCATGGGCCCGGAGGGGGCTGAGGCGACTGGGCTGCGACGGGAAACTCAACACCCCTGAGGCCCTGGAGTTGGGTTCAACATGTTCAACTCGATTTCTTGGGATCAATGACAAGCCTGCGCATGCTAACGACACTACAGCTGGAATTGGCTGCTGCCTCCAAGGCGTATTGGCTTCAACTGCAACAGATTCCCAACTCAAGAATCATCAGCAATCAGCAAACATCATTGAACACCACCAAGCAGTCATCCGAAAGCAGCAAAGATCATTCAAAAATCATCAAGCATCAAAAAGAATATCCGGAATCATCTAATCAAGTCATCGGGTTCTTTTTGTCTATGTTTCTATATGTTTCTTAACTATTCTACACATCCACAACTGGTTACCCATCCCCTCGGCGTTTTTTCCTCTCACAGGCCCTCCTCGAAGCCCTGGAGGTGAACCGCAGCGTGCACATTGGCTACGCGGGCAATGGCCTCGAAGCCCAACATATGGAGGCGCCACCGATGGATGGATGGATGGATGGTTCCCAGCTTCGCTGAAGCCAACTATGCCAACTGAGCCGCCGCCCACAGGCTTTGAGGGAAGCCCTGGAGCGCAACAGAGCCATGAGAACCACACATGACTGCAAGGCGGGAGGTGAAATTTTGGGTGCGGACCTGGGGACAAGCAACAGAAATTAGTGTTGCTCTAGCCCATTTGAGGTAAATTCTAGCCATAAAGGGGGGACCATTGGTAATTTTACATCGTTATCTTAAGTTATCTGCCAATTTTCACCCATTGTTTTGGGGTGTCGGGAGCAACTGTTGTGAAATCCGGGTCTATTATCACGGATCAAAATCGGTGCTCCCACGGATGGCCTTGCTTTTGCACCCGCCCACCCATGCCACATGAAACGCAAGTTGGCTGGAAGGGTATCACAGCCGAGGCGCTGCTGGGCAGCCAGAGTGATATTGGGCTCGGTAATGGGCTGAGCAGCACAGGCAGTGGGTCCGTGGGTGGGTAGTGTCAAGTCTATGACTTTCTATGTAAAGTGCGCAGTTCCCACTGCACCTTGGAACTTGGTGATATTTGGTGATCTTGGTGCTTTGTGCTGAACACTTATGACTTTGGTGGCAGGTGCCGTCCTGAAGGCAGGCGCTTGCAGTGGTCCATAATGCAGTTTCTCAGATGCATTTTGTCTGCAACTCGAGTTGCAGGCACCGCTGAAGCGGAGCACTTCCTCAAAGGTGCGGGACATGGTGCAAGTGCGCCCAAAGATTCAGGCCGCGTCCTGGTGGGTGGGGTTCCCAGGGGGCGGGCTTGCAGGGTGCTTTGCCAATTTCTAGAACATCCGAAATCCACTCCACCTGGGTGGGAAAATCGTGACAGAGTGCGTAGTGGAGGCCATGTCCGAGTCCTTGAGGATGAACAGCACCAGCACCCACCTCCACTTGAAATGGGCCATGGACGATGTAGCTGCCAAGGCGGGGCTTCAGGGAGTTAGAGGGTTGTGGCCGGTTGTGGCCGAAGCTGCGTCAATCAGGAGCTGGCCGCATCTCTGGCGGTGAACAGCACAGTGACCCATGTGGATTTGGGTGGGAATAAGATCGGCGATGATGGAGCGCAGGCGGAGATCAGTGGCAGCTGTTCTGTATTCCTGGTATGATAGAGTGGTGTTTGATCATGTTTGATCCTTTGATTTTTCTCTGGTTTTTGTGCGAGATATCTTTCAGGCGCAAAGATGGCAAAGATGCCTCACTACATTATGTATATGTTTGAATATATCTGAAAGTCATGAGATCAACAGACTATATCTTGAAGTCAGATGTATTCAATATTTATGTTGTTAGTTCCATTCATGCAGATGTGACCCAACGTGTGGGGAATTCCCAATTCAGGTTTTTCTCGGGGATGCGGCAGGCGCTGGCCAGCGCCATGTTGGTGAACAGAACCGTGGTTTTCATTGACCTCTCGGGAAATCAGATTGGGGACCTCGGTGCCAAGGCAGGTCGGTCAGGTCGGTCAGGTGCTCGATGCTGTTTCTGCTGTTTTGCTGGATTTGATTGATGGGATTGATGGTTTCAGGATGTTTCAGGATGTTTTAGATCATTTGTGGGGGGCCAATCCAAAGTCATCCAAATTCATCCAAAATCATTCAAGTCCTTCTGCATGTGGTGCTGGAGGCCTTGGCAAAAGCTTTGCGAGAGAACAGCACCATCAAGCAGATCAATCTGAAGAACAACAAGATCGGCCCCAAGGGTCGCAAGGCCAGACCCACGATGACCCATGACGATGCAGTGCTTGGAGGTGTTCCTTCAATACGTCAATATGTCAGCAACTGACAGTGTCAAGAGATGTCAAGAGTCAAGGCTACAACGGTTGTGAGGTTGAAATTTTTGCGACAGTCCGCACAGGCCCTGCAGGTGTTGCAGCTTGAGCCCACTGAGCCGCGGACTCTCGTTTGAGATCTACCTGCGTAGTCCAACTGGGCTTCAGGGCCTCAGGGTGGCCGGAACGAGCTGCTTTGGAGGTTTTTTTTTACTGGCCGCCAGATGGGTTGTGAACAGCGAACATCCCAGTGAACATCTAAAGGATGTGCCCCGCCGTTGCGGGTCAGTGCTGGGGATGCTGCGTTCCTTCCCTATCCTTTTTTGCATCCCAGGGTGCCGATCTGGATGGTTTTGGGCCAATGAAAAAGCCGGGAGGGTTGAAAGGCTGATGAAAGATCATGAAAGTGAGTCAGGGGGCTTCACACTTGACACCAAGTTGGCTAAGATTCCATTTAACAGCTAGCCCGACTCTCGAGTTCCTACTGTCCTAACGACTTGTGAAATTTGAGACCGGTCACTTCTCTTGGCTTCTTGCCTTATCCACCTTATCCAAACCTTCTTTGCCTTGTTCAGCTTTGGCCCTTCGCGCTGCAAAGGCCAGTGCTAGGAGAGTCCCGCCATGGGCGCCATGTTGCAGGGTAGCGCCCACAAGGCGACAGACGCGATGGCCGCAACGGCGTCAGTGGACCGCAAAGTGACGTCCAAGAAGGGCGTGGGCTTGGCACCGTCCATGGGTTATGACGCCACCCAGCTGCATGCCCTGAACGTCTCCTGGTTCTACTCCTGGAGTTTGAAACCGAAGATTACTGTACCCGAAGGCACGGCGCTAGCGTGGTAAGCAGGCCTTGAGGGGTATAGAGGCAACTTCATTATCTCATTTCCCAAGCTGTTTTGTTTTCGATTGTGTTAGGCAGAACTCTTTCGTCCATATGTTTGGGTTAGCCGTTAGCATTTTCAGACTTCAGGAGTGGAGTTCGTGCCCATTGTGGCCAGGGAGAAGCACTTGCAGTGGAGTCCTGCTGCGGGATGCCATGAGCTTCTAGGTAGGAGATGCTATTCCTTGAACAGTAGGGTGCCACTCAGTGATAAGATATTTAGTACGTTGGTTACCATGCATATGAATCATATGATATGACTGCACCAAAATCCAGTTAGAGGATGTTAGAGGGTTCTTTATTGAATTTGGGACTTGCTGGTGCTGATTTACGAAGTTCTAAAGTGAGGTAAAGGATTCACCAGGGATGGTCTCACCAGGGCCACCAATGGCCACCAGGGATCCTGACCAGAAAAAGCTAGGCCGCTAGGCTTGAGGTTTGGACGGTTTGGATAGGGAAATTTTGGTGGAGACCTTCCCATTCCCGCAACATCACGACAGGTTTTAATGAACCTGATCATGCAAACCAAGCCAACCTGAGCGTCAGCGAAGCTTTGGCCCTCTGGCCCCAAGTCGTGGCAAAGGTTCCAAGTGGAGGCCGCTTGGGATCCCCGGCCATGGCGGGAAACCCGGTCACTGGCTCCTGGTTCCCAGAGTTCATGGCAGCTTCACCCCAGATGGATTTCATTGCAGTGCATTGGTACAAGGGGGCAAGACCGGAGAAGTTCATCAGCGATATTCAGGATTTGGGATGATGGGGGCGTTTTCGGGGATGCGTATTTGCGACACCAAGGCATTTTCTGGTTGGCGAAGAATTCTGAAGATAACAACTTTGGGTGAAGATGGTGAAGCTCCGCTTTTGCCCTTGAATCATCTTGAATCTACATCTCAGAATCTCAGCTTTGCCCACGAACAGCTACCCACGAACTCCAGGGGTTATCTCCGGTTCATCTCCGGTTCATCTCCGGTTCCCAGGAGGTCATTGACACCTACCAGAAACCCCTGTGGATCACAGAGTTTGCCCCGCAGACCATCAAGCAGAGCGAAGAAAAACCGAACAGATGGAGTCAAGAGGAGGTGGACGCTTTCATCTACCAGGCGCGGTTTTTGAGATTGAGGGACATAAGATGACATAAGTACCCTGAACCCTGGATAAGGATTGAGCAATTTGATAAGGCATAGCGAGCTCAAACTGCCTAGCATCAAAATCCATCAAAGACGATCCATTATTAAAGAAAGTATGACTCACATGGCCTTCAAGTCTTTGGATTCAAGTCTTTGGATTGACATGGATTGACTGCTAAATATCCCCAATATGTGCAGGGATATGACATGATGTGACGAAAATGACTTCTTTGCGTTCGCCGTGCCGTGCCGTTTTGGGAGCTACCCTTTGGTAAGTTAACAGTTCGCTATTGAAAATGTCCCATTGAGTTCGTTGATTCACCATGATTCACCTATATTACCTATTAAAGATGGTGATTTTCCATAGTTTTTGTAAACGTTTACCAGAGGATACCAGTCTCAGGTTGTGGCTTGGATGGAAGGCCATCCCCAGATCGAGCGCTATGCCTGGCACGACTCCAAGTCTAGCAGCAGCTGTTTGTTTGACGCCACTGGACGTCTCAGCGCTACCGGCCGGGCCTATGCGGCTGCGGGTGCTGGGGATTGAACCGAAAAGAGCGGCGGTTGGTGAAGCACTTCATGCAGCAACGTTATGATATCATATGATATCAATGATGATATGATTTACGGTATATGTATAATTACGTGTATATGTATATAATATGATGTAATATGTAGTGATTGATGCCATGAAAGTTGCCTCTGAAGGGGGACAGATGAGGCTTTTTTCCTGCTGTCATGATGGTATTTTTCTCCTCCGAACTCCTCGTAAGGACCAAAATGGGTTTTCCATGGTTTTCCCTTATCTTTCTTTCAGCAGATGCCAGGAACCTAGCCAATGGGAGGGTGCCCGACCCAATCGTTGAATTCTGTTGACTTTTGGCACACCAGGTTCTTCAAATCAAATGGCCATGGTGAAGCTGACAAACTGGCCATATTTTTTTGGAAGTGAATAGAGTCGAGTTAATGACTTGAACATGAAAGATGAGATCCGCTAAATGTAAGAGCGAAACTTAAAGAATTGTCAGCCAATCCTGCGAGAACGGTCATCCGCCAGCATTTGACGGTAGCGGGGAGCCATTTTTAACCACAAGTGTGGGAATACCAAATCCAGATTGTTAAATATATACATACACACACATGTATATATATATATAATATTTTGAAGGATTTTTTAAATGATTTTTTGGAACGTACCATGGAGAATGAGCAAGTATAATGACAGGAGAGGCGCAAATCCAGCTGTACTGTACACGGCATACTTGAATCATTGAAGATACACTGAGGGCATGGTCAAAGAGTAGTGGTAGCCGTGGTAGCCCAGCCACATGGCGACATGATATCCCATGAAGATGATGAAAGAATTCGCACCACCATTGCACTTCTTGGAGGTCCACCTCAGTCAGCCATGGGCGCGGCTTGTGCAACAGAAACCTTAAGCCTGCCGCTGGCCATTGCGCAAAGACAAGATGAATTGCCCCTTGATCGGTGCTGGGAACTGGACCCAGCATGGCCCAGTTCCGCAGGCGTTTGAGTTGTTGAGGGCACAGTGGAAGAGAGATATCGAGTTGGAAGGTGCAAGGGCCAATTGAATAAACATCAATTAACCAATTTGATGCGGTGAATCAATGCTGTTTCAGGCCGCTTCAGGTGCATGAATTCCTTGGCATGCCATGTTTGTTCCTGCCGCAAGATGAAGCCCCCGAGAAAACTACATGAAGCCATCCAGAACCACAGAACCACCCCAAGACATTCCAAAACCAAATGCATCCAAAATCAACAACAGTCACCAAGGGTTGAATATGAACCAAACATGTAACCAAATTTTCCTCCTGCTTTAGACTGTTTTGGTAGGTTTTAGATGGTTTTAGTCGGTTTGACCTCCTTATTTTAACCCAAGAGGGGCATGGCTTCCCTACCACCCGAGGTGTCATCGTTTGGACCGCCTCAACTTGAGCGAAAGCCTGGCACAGGAGGCCGCACGACGAGCGCGCCTGCAGGCAACTTGGAAAATCTATAGGAAACCAGTAGGAAATAGATGGACATATCCCAGACCAATCCAAAAAATATCGGCTTTAAGTTAACAAAAAGTCATGGTTTGTCCCCCAAACCATGGCCACTTTTGGTATCTTTTTGTTATAGAGATATTGACCCCAAAAAGCTGGTGGGTTATGGTGGGTGAATGGTTCGGCAGGCCTTGGCCTTTGATCAACTGCTGTCTCTGCCGGAGCTGTCGCGGCAGCTGTGCCTCTTCTGGGGCCTCAAAACCAGCAGGGCCTTTGCGGCCCTGGCGCGGAGCAGTGGAAGCCGCACCTGGCTGGAAATTCAAGAATCTGATAGATTCTATCAGATCTATCATTGGGAAAGCTTCCATTTTGTTGTTGGTACAGCTTTCACATGACTCCCCAGTATGTTTTTTTTGTCTCGTCTGGAGGCACTTAAACCAGAAATGTCTAGAAGAGGCTTTCCCGGCTTCTTCCAGCACTGGGACGTTGGATTTTGGCTCTGAATGCCAGGTATATGTATTGTACTTTCGCTAAATAGACATTCACACGTCATTAAAACGTTCGCTTGGGGTTGAAGGTGGGGCCCGGCCACCCAAACTCACGAATCTTCATCACAGGGTTCCTCATGATTTCTCTGTAAGCATAAAGCTTTGGGGTGGTTAAGCTATACAGACCACAAACCACATGCGGAAATATCAGGACCCTTGCTTCATAATGCTTCATATATGTGCGCTTTATACAGATCCCGTGGATATTCCTCAATTTGGTTTGGAGGCTTCACCGCTTCGACCCTCGATTTTTTTGCGGGAGCCTGGTTGGCCACTATACCAATATTCCATTTATTGCCATTTACCATTTGATAATCAAACATGGCCAGCGGTTAGCTGGAAGATTCTCCAATATTGGTTCGCGCGGATTTTTCCATTCAAGTAAAATGTCAATAGTAGTTATATCCCATTCATATCCCATTTTTTTTGGTGAAATCCTATACTACTCCCATGAATTTAGTTCTATCCCATGAAATCCGTAAAAAATGTCCCATGAGTTTGGAGAAAATCGTTGGTTAAGATTTCATGGGACCAACAAAAAATGGGATAGACCTAAGTTACCTAACCATAGTTTTAAACTGTTTTAAACTGTTTTAAACATATATAGTTTCTATATGTTTCTATCCCATTCTGAACTTCACATTTCTGCCGCTCCAAGAAGTGCGTCGCCTGGTCCCTTCGCTTCACCGCGACGCGCGGCCGGACTTCCACGTGCTGGGTGGATGCCTGGCAACCACGGAGCTGCTTGGGTGCTGAAGGGGGAAAAATGGCTTGAAATGCCTAGGGAACTGATGGAAATGTATGGAATCTGAAGGAAAATGATGGGAATTTGATGGAACACTGATGGAATCTGTAGATTTTTGGGGTGATTTTTTCGGTGTTTTGGATTGAAACCATCCAAGGATCACAGAAGTTCCACCGCGGGGATGGCACCGACAAGAGGGTAGAATGGGATATTATGAGGCCAGCAGGATCCAGCAGGTGTAGAAATTTGTGTCTATAGATCTGGACGAATTATGAAAGACCATGAAACAAATGCAGATGGACTCGGGCTGGCATGGGCTGGCCACTTCTTGCAAGAGAATGGCCCTTACCCAGGTGTGAATCAGGTGATAGGGGCTTTTGCCTGGGAGCTGTAGCCCATGGATAGATTGTAGGAGCTGCCTAACGGTGGAGAAGTGCAAAAGAAGGGATACATAGGGATACCAACTCGAATTTCGAAACAATATCGATTTCTCTTTCTGGAGATGGTCAAATTGTCAGTGAGTCATAAGAGCCCAGGCTGGCCAGCTCTCAGCACTACAACCAGGGCACAGGTTCCTGGAAACTTCTCCCTCCGATGCCCACGGAACGGCGCTGGTGTGCGGGTGCCGCTTTGCGGGGGCAGCTCTATGTCATCGGGGGGCAACAAGAAGGACACGTGCTGTGCACCGCGGAGCGCTTTGATGTGGACGCAGGCCGCTGGGAAAGCCTGCCAGACATGCCCACCTGTCGCGAAGCTTGTGCGGTGGCTGCTTGCGGCTCGTATGTTTATGTACTGGGTGGCTGTCAACATCATGTACCCTTGTCTTCTGCTGAGCGGCTGGATGTTGAACATCTTCACTGGGAAACCTTGCAAGACATGCCTTGCAGTCGCGATGCTTGTTGTTCCACGTCCCTCGGAGGTCGAATTTACGTAATGGGTGGCCGCAGCAGTGGCCATTTCCTCTCCTCCGCCGACATGTTGAGGCCTAGCCATGGAAGTCCAGCCAAGTGTCGCTGGTCGCGGCTGCCTCATATGCCAACTGCTCGCCTCGGTTGTTTCGCGGCTGCTGCTGGGTCCTCAGTCTACGTTGCTGGGGGTCATGCTGGTGGAGGACGTGCGTTGGCGATTATCGAACGCTTTGATGTGGCAGAATACACCTGGGAGCTATTGACAGAAATGCCGTCAGCCAGACTGGGGGCTGTCAGCTTGTGTTGGCAACCTTCCCAGATGGTGGGATGCAAAGTGCATATCTACATCTTTGGTGGTCATGATGGCCAGGGAGCCATGGATGTGGCTGAGCGGCTCCAGCTGGATAGCGATGGCATTTCCAACCCAAAATGGGAGACCTTGCCCCCACTGATCACGCCCTGCTATGCCTGTGCAGGGGCAGTATTGGCCTGGTAAAGATGTGCAGCCGAGTTCTATTGGGCCAGATTTGGCTAGATGCTGAAGAGTCTCTGGTGCCAGTGGGGCCTCTCAACCAGGTGCTCATCTCAGCATTCTAATGTGGGTGCGTGCAAGAAAGACATTGCTTTCAAGCCAAAGGCAAGACGTCGCCAGACAGCTAGAGGTTTGGACAAGCCATTAAACTTGGTGTGCGGTGGGATGCAGTGGGCATTGTTAGGGGAGACCCGAGAACACGATCATCGCTATCCACAGCTTTTTGCGATGAGCGAATGGTGCACGTGTTTGAGACGGCCTCAGGCTTGCCCGCAATTGGCAAACTACCGAGCTTCGCTGAAATATGACTCATATAATCTTATATATTTTGTACTGCTGCCCTTATGTCCAACGGGTTGCGTAGTGCATTCTCATAGTGCTGATCAGGATCAGCAAGAGTAACAGGGACAAGATGCCTCAGAGATTCAGAAGGTGCACTATGTATGGGAATGCTGGTTGACAGCAGGTTTCAGAAGTGCGGGTTCTGCAGGAAAAGAAGAACGAAGCTGCAACTCCAATCATGGAGAGAGGGACCTAGGGATGCCATCAGCAACTTGCTGCAGAGCAAGAGGATCAGCCACAGACCAAAAAGAGCTTGAAAGACTACAGAAGACAGGAGGCGGTTCCAAATATTCTTCCCTTCCGAGGGTTGAAACAGGATGGCGGTGTGAAAAACGGATGAACATGGCGTGCATTTTAGGGCGGCGCCAAGGAGCTTGAAGAAGATTTCCATCATCTTTCCCAGTTCCAGATTTGGATCCCATTTTCGCAGCTTTTTGGATATGGCGGGGAAGGAAATCAGCAGGACCAATGGGCAAAATTATAGAAGGCACCACTGGACGCCATCATGGCCAAACCCTTAGATGGAAGGGAGCTAGGTGAAGAAGAGTCCGAAGAAACAACAGACATGTGTAGGCAGGATATTCCATTCCCTATCAAGTGTGTCATTTTCATTGAGTTGATGTTGGATGAAGGCAGACGCCACTACATTGAACCACATTGTCAGCCTTCAATCTCTAAATCTGGAAACTGCAGCAATCCTTGCACAATCTATTTTAAGCCTGTAATTTTAGGCTAATTGGAACAGGCAATGCTGAGATACGTCGCGAAAACATACAAGGAAAGCAACTTGGTTTTTGGCGCTGAACCCATGGACAGAAATGGACAGGTGCCAAGTCGGCAGGGGGGAAAGTTGCCTGATCAATTCTTCATGCTGTAGTTGCGAACCCATATAGCCCATCAGTTGTGGATATCCATGTGTACATTGCAGTGTTGAACTGACCATTTCGCAGCTTGATTTGCTTGATCTTCCAGTGGGGGGACAGAAGTCCATTCTCCGCTTGGCGGTTCAAGTTGGCACCCTGAAGCACAATAAAACCAGTGTTGCTCATTTGGAGCCGTACATCGGATGCACATGACAACACAACGAACTTTGGGCTCCGGGCACATCTCACCAAATTCACTGGCTGGAACGCCTTTCAGGCTTGGTCCAACTGGAGCTGGCGTGGATGCACAGATGCTTTGTAGCTATGGGTGATGGGTGGATGATTAGGCCCCGACTTGTGACAAACTCTGGATCTACACAGTGGAAATGCACCGTTGCAGACCATGACTGCAATTACTCTTGGATCAGGACATACAACATACATACACAGATAGATACACAACATAATAGATTTACACACACACACACATATATATATATATCTCAATATTCATATTTATATGTACAGACTGTAGGTATTAAGACGAATTGAACTTCCTCAACTAGTTTGTGAACCCTACCTACCAATCCTTATCCATCATGGTGTTATAAGCGTTGACGTCTAAATAGGCACCGAACCCCTTCCAGCACCTGGCCGCACCCCTGGCCGTGTCGAGGTCAAGCTGGTTGGGAACCTCATCAGATCTTGGCCAATTTCATGTTGGCATTTTAAGACACTACCCACTGATACTTCCCACTGATACTAAGACTTACTAAGATACTATCATATACATTCATATGCTATCTACTGATACTACCTACTGAAATTACATACTGATATTTGCTGATAGCTGCTGATATCTACTGATATCTACTACACATGTGTGCAGGTAGATCTATCGCTGTGGCAGATCATGCAGATCACGCATAAAGATCAATATGATATGGTGATGCAGGGGAACCTCAAAAAGGCTGGTGAAAGGTTGGTGACATCAGTGCTGTTTGTGCAACGCAGCATTTTGTTTGCGGCTCAATGGGAATGTCCAGGGCACGGCCAGCAACAGAGGCATCAGGAAGTCATCACTTCACAGGAGGTCAAGATAGCCGCATTCTGTCCAGTTGAGGAAAGGTGTCCTGACATATCCTGATATGTCCTGACGTCACATTTTTTCCAGCATTTTGGTATTGAACATTTGACCTGATGTGGCCAGCAAGGAAGTCACTACAATCTACCGAAGCACCCGGGTCGCCGTTGCCCTGACGATTTTCCGCTGCTTTTGTGAAAACCAGTGACATCTGGCCCCCGACAGTTCCCCGTGTGGCGGATCGCTCCGCCCGCACCCATCTAAGATGATGGCTACAGGCGCTCTCGATGGGCAAATGGTTGGGGTTGAGAGCTGAACAGCTATGACTTACCCCCCAAGCAGCTGGTAAATGGCTCCTCTGTCTTTCGTGCGATGTAGAATGTACTGCACTTGAGACTTTGTGGGTGTCAGTTGGGATTTGAACGCCTGTTAATATTTTGTTTCCTCCCCTCATTTCGCATGATGAAACACAAAGCCGTTGCTCTAAAGGCATTGACGATCTCTTGAGTGATCCGTACGGGCCAAGATAAAGGGCACGGAGCGCAGTGCCTTGTTTTGACCCAGACCCGGTTATCCTTTTTCCCTCAGGTAGTAGGTGTCCAGCCAAGCTGCAAGCCCTTCGCTGCTGCTTCGCTTTTGGAAAGGCACAAACTGTGCCGGACTGGAAGCTGTGGAACTTCGTTTCATGAAAGAAACTTCATGAACCCAACAGCTCAAAAACCCTAACGAGCCCAGGCTGGCCTAAAGATGGATGTGGTAAGATGATCTCTCATGATCTCTCCAGTGGCTAAAATAATTCTCTATATCTTTCCAGTGGGCTGACATTTTCGGGTTCGGAAGGCTGTTGGAGGCTTCCCTCACCCAACATGTCTTGTCAGCATATGCCTCGGCCCGCAAGGCATATCGGCAGGATGATGCCAGCACGTCGGATCAGGAGGAGCGGCGGAAGCCATGGTCTTTGCACATGATAAAGACATATAAAGACCACAACATATACATTACAATAGATTCCAGTAGATATTCACAATTACTTATTTTCATGGGTGGGGGGCGCGGGACTATATGATACTATATGATCATATATATATGATCTATATGTATATATATATTATAAATGTAGACTTCTTACACTATCTTCATCTTACATTAGTTTATCACTTTTTGCCCACCCCACCTAGTGATGTTAGCCCCATATTCACCATTCGGGGTTGAACGTGCCACCAGGAGTCCTTAGATGATGTCAGTACAGCTGCCAGCACGTCTCTGGGCGATGGATTTGAATGATAGTTGATGATTCAAGTATTTGGCTATTTTGAGTGACATTTGGGATGATGCTTCTGCAAACGACGAGCATATTTCTCGGGGGCTTGAAACTACCAGTTTTTGAGGTGCGTTCGGATGACCGGTGGCTTGCGGATTTTGGACTTTCAGCCAGTTTGGTACAATAGAGAAGAAAGATCAAACAACCTGACCCAAAGTTGGGGCAAAATGCCATTATTTCTTCTGCATGTCCCTAATCTCTAAGAATCATTGGAGGGTTTTCACGATGTTTTTGCAATGTTTAAACCAATTTGGCCATGGCCAAGACTTCCAGCCCCAAGGCCGAACGAAGTGTCGGAGGCTGACGGGAATGCAGTGATGTCGGCAGGTTCTCAGTGCTCCGGCAAGCATCTCTATGACTGGATGGAATTGGATGGAATTGGATGGAATTGGATGGGGATTTTGATGCCCAAAAACATTCATCACGACATGTCTCAAGTACCGTTCTCTAGTTTGCAAGTGCACTAGATAATTATATTAATATAATACAAGATACTACACGACTTTGCCGCATTTGTACAGCAAGGGGTTTGCCCACTTATGTCCACCTGCACATGGACTGCCGATGAACGAGTTCGGTTCCAGATGGAGGTCACCCCATGTCTTCAACGGGTGGGCGCGCATCAACGCGCTGCTTCTGTTTTGCCATTACCAAAATTGACCAAATGCACAAGTATTGTAGCCCTACCAATGTCATCCAATGTCTATGTTCTGGGTTCCACATGGTTCCACCACCAAGGTCGCCCTCAAGTCACCGCCCCTCGTTGGAGCTGCAGCCTTCCGAGGCTGTTGGGATACGATGCTTCAAGTTATAGGCGTCATGTTCAGACAATGCGGTTTTAGAGATGAAGATGGACTTGGCATTTCCTCCACCCCTCGATTTTTGGAAGTTCATGAGTTTTTTTTTTGGGTTCATAACCTCCATGAAGAGCTGAGCGGCTTGAAGCTGCTCAGCCGGGATCGGGCGAGGTGACTGTAACGTCGGGTGAGAGCGGCGGCGCAGCACTGGTGACTCACGACTGGTGGTGCGATGTGGATGCCAAAGCGGCCACCGATGCCGGGTGGCTGGGCCCGGCTGGGCAGAGTGTAGCTACCTTTGGGGCCACAATCCCAGTTGACTCCTGAGAAAATATGTGGTAAATGCATGTAAATGCGGGGGATTTTAATGAAAGGTTAATAACGGTCAATATTTATATGGCATTACGCGGCTAATCTGATCCCAGGTGCCCAAGGTCCTTAGGTGGGATGGAGCTCCTGCTTGCATTGGATATCATTGAATTGCATGGTTGCGACTAAGGCTGACCACGGCCAGCAACTTGGTTGCAGCCCGTGTGATTCATGAGGAGGACCCAAAAGTTCTCTCAGATCCTTTGGCGACGCTCCAGCGACTTGGCTATTTTGGCTGTTTGTCGTGCAGACAATACTTGGTGCCGTGAAAGAACAACCATCAGGGCGGGTATGACTACCATAAGGGCGGGACATGGGTATGTTATGGTATGTTACTATTATATGATATTATATTTTACCTCGATACCTAGCCCATTCCCCCCAATTCGACTGTTCGAACATGCTTCATCACTGCCACTACCCCTACAAGCAGCTGTTGGGATCCGAGAGATAGAAAAGCAACATAAAGCATCTCTATTCACCCGGGTCTTCTACTTTTCCGTGTCTTCTGGGCTGACGGTTGGGGTACGCATGGCCTTGATCCAAAGCTGATTTAGGTGTGTCCAAAAGTATCCCAAAGGCCATTTATCATAACTTTCTATATTTATTGTATCCTCTTGGTATGACCATGGCCCCCCCGCGCCATTGGATGATAGCGTCCCTACGAGATTTAAAGTGGCCTTCGCACATCACTCTCAGGCTTTACGAAGAGATGTTAGAGCCGAGGACTTGGAAGAGGAGCCCTTGGGACAAGCGCCAGGGAATGACGATAAAGATGACTTCCCCCCAGCACATTGTTTTTGCATTTTTTTTTGTGGTTCCATGATGTTCCATGATGTTTCATTGGGTGGAGTTTTGATACCCGTTTTGATATAATATACCAAAGCCGAAAGGGTGGCCATCTTTGGATAGAGACCGAGTGCCAGGACTGACTATGTGGCAGTTTGGCTGGGCATGGGCCCACGATGGTTGGTCTACTTATGTGAAGCCACGGGAGATGCGCTGCGGGACTCATTGGAGTCAGGCGAGACAATGAGGGGGAGAGAATTGGGCATAACATGGCAGAACCAAATATAATCGAAGGAAGTTTAGAAGTCAAACTTCCGACAATATGGACAGATGAAAAGCAGAGATGGGAAGAGTCAGAGAGAAGAGAAGAGTAGAAGAGAGAAGATCAGAGAAGAGAAAGAGTCAGAAGAAAGAAGATGCAGATGCGCGAAAAGGTAGGAAAGTCGCGAAACACTGTGTTTTTTTTAATGATTCGTGGCTCCGGAGGGTCGAAAAGTAGGCACGCTAAAGCGGCGGGTGCTGAAAAATTGCACGCCGTTGTGGCGCGAAGCACATGTCGAAGTCAAAATGTACAAAACACACCATTCTCGGACCACTTTTGGAAGTTGCGATGTCGAAAATGTGCACGCCGTTGTGGCACGAAGCACATTTGCAAGTGAAAAAGCTAAAATCACTTCACGTTCGGACCACTTTTGGAAGTTGGGATGTCGAAAAAGTGCACGCGGTTGTGGCGCGAAGCACATTTCACAGTCAACATGTTAAAAGCACCAGGGGTTCGGACCACTTTTGGGCGTTCAGATCTCGTTCCGCGTGGCAGGCGCAAGGGATGCATTTCCAGAAACGATGGCAGGCGTGGGACATTTGACAATTTGAAGAGGATCTGCAAAGATGCATTTTCCGTGGCAGGCGCAGTACAAGAGACATCTTCATCAGAGCTGTTAGGAGGTCCGAGCGGTGATTTCCTGAGAGGGGTTGCATTTTGGAGCATCAGATCTTCAGGGCTTGCTGAGATGATTTTGCGTGACAGGTGCAGCACTTCGTATGACCTGGCATCACTTTTTCGTGGCAAGCGCAGTAGTTTAGACAGATGGACTGGAAAATCGCAAAACGCATTGGTACGAGGCCGTCAGCTCTGCACGCAACTTTCCATTTTTGAAGGAAGTCTCGCAGAATTCTTTCGTTTTTGATGTTGTCAACTTCGAAAAATGAGGAAGTCTCGCAGAATTGCTTTGTTTTTGACGTTGTCAAGTTGAAATATTGAGGAAGTTCGCAGAATTGCTTCGTTTTTTGATGTCGTCAACTTTGAAAAATGACGAAGTCTCGCAGACTTGCTTCGTTTTTGACGTTGTCAAGTTCAAAAATTGAGGGGGTCTCGCAGAATTGCTGCGTTTTTGATGTTGTCAAGTTCAAAACCTCAGGACGTCTCGCAGAATAGCTTCGTTTTCAAGCTTGCAGATAGACAGGTAGATAGACAGACAGACAGACAGACAGACAGAGAGAGAGATAGATAGATAGATAGATAGATAGATAGATAGATAGATAGATAGATAGATAGATAGATAGATAGTTAAGTTGGACTTATGGGCTTTATAAAAGGGCTTAGATAGATAGATAGATAGATACAGGATGGTGCCCTGAGTTAAGTTGGACTTATGGGCTTTATAAAAGGGCTTAAGGAAGTTAACTTGAAGTTATGTTAAGTTATGTTATAGGCTTTATAGGTTAAGTTAAATCTTTTGTATCTTTTTTTGTCTAATCTGTACTATGTTTTTCAATCCTGCGTGTGTGCCTGGCCAGTTGTGTTGTTTTCCCATTGCGTGTCTGTTCTTTGGTTTGTGATCGCGAAATGCGAACAAATTAGGGTAAAAACATGACCACGGTGCCTTTGGCAGTGGTCCGTGCAGGCACATGCATGTTTGTCATGCACGTGTATTCAACAACATGTTTTTGATTTTTTGTTTTGGAAGGTTTTAAAAGAGTCCTTCACAGTTTTTAGGAAACACAAAAAAACACATTTTTAACACATACGCGTTTACAAATGCAATTGGTCTGAGACGTGGTTACACCATCGCGTTCCCTTCTAATTTTTAATCTTTTCATGAGGATACACAAGTGCGTTCTCTTCTTTTTGTGGAAACACATCCCAGACATTTACATATTTCACCGTCATGTGATTGTAGGTGGAAACACATTTTTAATACATTCGCGTTTGCAATCTCTGTTTGGTTTATATGTCGGGAAACACATACGTATTTATGTATTATCTACATACATTCGGGAAACACACGCGCGTATCTATGCTTTTATTGGCTAATGAAGAGGCGACACATGCGCGTTCCTTTGTTTTCTGGTCTATTCTATTGGATATACTCACGCGTTTCCAGATGCAGCTTGTCTCATCCCTCCACACTAGGGAAAAAAAGGCCTATAGGCCACGAGACTCTGTTCCAGCTGTCAAAGCGTTCCAAACTTCTTGCGATAAAAAAGAACTGCAAGATTTGAAATCCTGCAATGTCGCTCTCTGCGCGACAGCGGCTCCTGGTTCTGCCATGCTTTCAAGGATTTAGCGCTTCACTTGGGCAAAAAAAATGGCTACCATTAAAAACATCGTTCTAGACAACCAAAAACCGCTATCTTTGCTAACTTTTTTGTATCTTTTTTCGACGTATGTGCTATCTCATGTTATATTTCCCTATCTATTGATATAAATTCAACATGACTTATACAAGATAGCCCCATGTATAAATATACTTAGCCCATGTTATAACATTAAATATACAATATATAAAATGATTTATATGTCAAGGCACCTCATTGTAGATAGATAGATAGATAGATAGATCGATAGATAGATAGATAGATAGCTAGGTAGGTAGGTAGGTAGATAGATAGATAGATAGGTAGACGGGTAGATAGATAGATACATAGTTAGATAGACAGACGAGATAATGAGATAGATAGATACATAGATAGATAGATCGATCGATCGATAGATAGATAGTTAGATAGATAGATAGATAGATAGTTAGATAGATAGATAGTTAGATAGGTAGGTAGGTAGGTAGGTAGACAGTCAGAGAAAGAGAAAGAAAGAGAGAGAAAGAGAGGAGACCTCAACAACCTGGTGGTCGGTCCATCAGTGGCTTCGCTCTGCCATCCGTGATTCACAACAACCAACCTCTCCTATAGAACTTCCGCCACCGCCTTGTGCGGCACTACTGGTAAAACAAGGTCACGTCATAGTTACGGTCCCGCTGTTTTTGCGAGTTCCCAACATGGACCATGCATATAATCGACTACCGACAGCCCGTACAGGGTTTTTGCATTCTCTTTGAAAAACCATCATCCATTTTTGAAGGTATTTGCATGACTTTGAGGCTATGAATTCGCAGTTCTACCCATGTTTAGCATCCATGTGCAACACACGTGTTTGAAAAAAAACGGACTTTTTTGTCTCAGCACGTGGAGGCCAAGTCAGCCAGCTTCTTCAACGTGTTTGCGTTGCCCCAGTATGTGCGACAAACCAACGCAAACACGTAGTCTCGGATGGATCCATTCACATCTCGAGTGAGCTTATGCTTGTTACACAGCTCCTTGGGCGTACCATCTACCATCATTTACCTAGGGACCAAGGAAAAAAAACAAATTTTAAATTTAATCAACCAACCCACGGGAACAGGACATCTATGTGTGTAACATCATCAGCGTAACATGAACGTTGACATTCCACCCCACCCCAACCCCAACCTCCACGAGCAGCGTAACATCATCAGCGTAACATGAACGTGAACATCCCACCCCGCCCCAACCCCCACGAGCAGCGCAACATCATCAGCGTAACATGAACGTGAACATCCCACCCCACCCCAAAACCCACGAGTCACGTAACCATCATCAGCGTAACATGAACGTAAACATCCCACACCCCACACCTACCCCCACGAGCAGCGTAACATCATCAGCTTAACATGAACGTTAACATCCCACCCCGCCCCACCCCAAACCCCACGAGCAGCGTAACATCATCAGCGTAACATGAACGTTAACATCCCACCCCACCCCACCACAACCCCCACGAGCAGCGTAACATCATCAGCGTAACATGAACGTTAACATCCCACCCCACCCCACCCAACCCCCACGAGCAGCGTAACATCATCAGCGTAACATGAACGTTAACATCCCACCCCACCCCCCAACCCCCACAAGCAGCGTAACATCATCATCGTAACATGAACGTTAACATCCCACCCCACCCCAACCCCAACCCCCACGAGCAGCGTAACATCATCAGCGTAATGAACAACATGAAGAGCGTCAACCCCCCCCCACCCCAACCCAACCCCCACGAGCAGCGTAACATCATCAGCGTAACATGAACGTTAACATCCCACCCCGCCCCACCCCAACCCGTTTTTGCTAAAAACAAACATATTCCACGGGGCCGTACCTTGGGCGTGAGCTAAAACAACCCCAAAAGTAGGTTACAATAAGTTACAATTCACCTAAAAATATAAGATAATTATAGATATAATTAGTGCAATCTGCCCGGAGCTATGCTATTATGCTATTATAATCGGTCCCTGCTGTTTTTGGGTTGCGTAGGCGTTGGCGTAGGCTCGTTTTAGCCTAGACCGCATAGGCTTTGTGTAGACACCCGTTAGCAACAGTTAGAACTCATTCATTTTTTGCCTTGGTTAGTTGTGATATTTGTGGCTTGTGGTTCCAAAGCCTCATGCCACAATTGAAAACAAAAAAACCGTGGCCGTGTAGGCAAAACCTACACTGCGCAGGCTCGCGTAGGCACCCCTTTAAAACCATACCCCGCGTAGGCTACATCACGCAATGGCGTAGGCTCGGCGAAGGTTATAAAACACACTACTCACTTGAAACAGGAGTTTGGACATGCCGCCCGCAACGGTGATTCTCCGTTCTTGACAAGCGAGGGATGTAAGCAGTCATTTAGTGAAATAGGTGGAAAAATAGAGAGATAAAAACCAGGAAATGGATCTTCAGAAGTAGGAAATGGATTCGATGGATATAGATATTGATTGGACATGGGCACGTCAGGAAAGAGAAAGTACAAGTACATACGAGTACGGCCAGAAGGATGTCAGAAGGTACTATCTACTGTACGGATTCGTACACAGAAATATTGAAACACTGGCATGAAACCCGGCCGAAGGCGCTGCCCTGAAGCAGAGGGTCAAGTTGATTCTTCGCCCCGTCAAGGCGCTGATCCATTTGTTGGGTGCACTCATGTGCCATCAAAGTCGTGGGCCCCTTTGAACTTTGGTGCCTTATGTATCCTTATCTGGTTGGTGGTTTGGAACATGGTTTTTATTCTCCATAATATATGGGATAATTTTCCCCATTGACTAATTTTTTTCAAGATGGTTAAAACCACCAACCAGTTATGTATCCTTATGTGACTTATGCACCTGGACGTGGGAGGTGCGGTTGCCGTTTCCCAGCAGTCCGCCCAAAGATGCGGAGTTTGTTGGTCCATACTTTGGCGATGGGGCAACGATGGACTCTGACCTGCAATCCAGGAAGTGATACAGAAGTAATTCAGGAATCACAGCCATGCGTAATCTGACGAAGAGACATGGTTGCAGAGTTCCTTGAGCAGGTTGAGATTATGTCGAGATTGTGCAGCTGAATCTAAGGATGAGGCGATGCTAAGCCAGTCAGGGTCACAAATCTATGGCCTTCGATCCTTGCCAGATGGGCGCAATGGGCGCAAGAATCCATTTTGGGCAAACACTCTTTCATTGAGGATGGCATCCTCAAAGTCGCTGTTTCCAATGGGAAAACCACATGGCTTAATCTCATGCTTTGGATGATGCAAGATTGAGACTTGCGTCAGGAGAGCACAACATACACAGTTGACATGTTCTCAGTACATCAGCTGAGAGATACGGCAGCCCTCAGGTGTGAATCTCTATGGCAACTGGCTGGTCAAGTTGGGCCTGCAACACATCGGATTGCAGTCTGGAAATTGCACCTTGCATCAGCATTTTTCCATGTTTGATGGCATGTTCGAGGGGAAAACAGGACAGAAAACTTAGCGGGCTCCTGAAGGTCATGATGAACTGAGAGGAGTTAGATTTCCCCAATCAACTATAGACTATCTATCTATCTATCTATCTATCTATCTATCTATCTATCTATCTATCTATCTATCTATCTATCTATCTATCTATCTATCTATCTATCTATCTATCTAGAGGTTCTTACTTCTCAATGTAGGGGATCCATGATCGCTGCCTTCGCTGCCCCTGCTGCCTTATCTCCCAGCCTTGTAATGATTCCTGCCTTCGTGCTGCTGGTGGTGGTGGTGGTGCTGCTGCTGCCTTGTCTCCCAGCCTTGTCTCCCCGCATGATCGCGAGGGACAAAAAATGCGAACTCGAAGGTTGATGCCAAAAATGTCATTGCTGCAGTCTCTGGGGTCTATGCTGGTGTAGTTGTGACTCCTGAACGCCACCTGAGGGCTGATTTGTCGGTGACTGGAGCCGTTCCAAAAATATGGTGATACTACAAGTGATTCAAGTCGTCAGACATGATAGAATATTTCTGTGGGTCGAAGGAGTTGCAGGTCTCCGAATTTTGTTCATTTTGAGCCATTGTCCATCTGAGGCCTAGATTTGCTGGTCATTGATTGGCCTTCCAGGCTGCTATTGGCCTCAATCAGGCACATCCACCGTTTGATTATGGAGAATGGCGATGACGGGGATGTATCAAAACATGGTTGAGAAATTGACGTTTATAACGTGGTAACACACCCGTCTCCCCATACACTCCTATCGGCTATAAAGGGCACATACACGCACATACATTCACGTACCCAAGCACTCACGATATAGATGGATAGATTTAGATGGATAGGATAAGATTATTTTTGATATGATCACATCAGATTAGATTAAGAAAGAAATGTAGATAATGTAGATGGATTGAATGGATAGATGTAGGCAGCAACTCTTTTTTGAGCACTTGGCCGCCAGTTTTTTTGTCTCATCGGCAGGCTGACCATTACACAGGCTTTCAAGGACCAGCGCGATACCATGCCGCAGCCACTGGACGGTCGCTTGCGGCACGAGGCACGAGGTGCGGTCTCAAGGTGGAGACTTATGCCGTTTGGCAATGGAAGCTGCTGGAAAATCACGGATTTCTCGATGATGATGTGAGGAGTCAAAATGTATAGGTATATTTTATTATTGAATGATTTTTAATGATAGTGATTAAATATTATTAATGCTTCTCCGCTTGCAACTCCATGAGCGTGCATTGATAGAGGATCTTCCCATAACCATGATTTTCCATCGCGATCTTTGAGAAGCATACGGACACGCGACGTGAAAGGATACTTAGTGCGACGGAAACGTCCATGGCAAAACTTTTGGGAATCAAACGTGGGAAGGGGAAAATTCGAAAACCCTATACTTGATGGGAAAACCATTTGAATCTCGTAATTAATGTACGTTAAATGGAGGGTCCATTGCGAGACTTTGAGAATCACCCGATCTATGGTCCAAGTGCAGCGGGCCTGCAGGCTTGACGTTGAGAGCATGAAATATGGGCTGATACCGAAGCATTCGGCTCTGCCTAGTACCAGGACCAAGGAAGCACTCAGCCCCAGTTGATAGTAGTTGTCTCCAGGACTTGAGATGAAGCACCAAGCTGCCTGGGTGCTTCTGACCCCAGACCTGGTTTGTAAAAAGGCACTGATGCCCCCTGGAGCAAAGAAAGAAGATAAAGACACCAATTCAATTCATAATGACACTCTAAGGCATGGCTGTTCTTGAATTTCTTGGGGGATGGGTATTTTGAAGTGTTCCCTCTGAACTTCCAGCAGCTGATACAAAAGAGCTCATGAATCCTATGATAGCTCTCCAGTTTCTCATCTCTTCTTGATGTTTGCTTACCAGGTCGAGAGTCCTTTACACACGTCTCCTAGTTTGAAAATGTCAGCTGTGAAAGATCAGAGGAACACAAAATTCAGAAATTTTGGGGCATGGAAACCCTTGGAATTCATTGCTGAGAGCAGTCGGTGTCTGAGAAGTGCCCCACTCGGGCACCCACTTGATTCAGCGGCAGTTGTCGAAACCTTGCTTCAACTGCTGCAGAGACTCAGCATAGTCCTGCAATTTTGCACTTTGTAAAGTTTCATGGGGTGCCTCACCTGACAGACAGAATTTTCATCAATTGATGCCATCAGACTGCCCGACACCCCATGGCAAACCAATCCCGCACGCGTCCGGCTTGGTCCCTGAAACTGTCGAAACATCGACAGGGGACCGAAGCTGAAAAATTCGATGGGCTGCCCATCTGTTCGTCACCCGGTGTCGACGCGGGTCCAGGGCAGCAGTTGCTGCCCGCTGCCACAAACCTGCACAGACTCGGTGACATCCCTGAAGCCCCGTGGCTGAAACATCCCAACCGGGGAAGGCTTCGCTAGGCTCAGGTGGGAACTGATTGGCTTCAAGAAGGGTTTGGGAATGTTTGGGATGTTTTTGGATATGAATCCTTCAGCTAAACACGCCTAACACGCCTGAGCCTGGAGAATACCCATTGCAAGGGACCTTTTGTTGACTTGGTTGGACTTCAGTACTGTTGCCTGAAGAGATCGTGAAAGATGTCAGTCTTGGAATCCAAAAGGCGGGCGACAGCTGGGTCCACCTTGGGAAAGTTTTCAGGAATTTGCTTGACAGCTGGGCAAGTTCAACACCAGGAACCTGCAAAGTGAGCACTGTGTGCGACCCGAAGAGAAGCAAAGTCGACCAAAACAGGGCAACATTTCGGACCCGTCGGGCCTCGTTGGGCCTGAAGGGAGCAGAAACACATACGTCATGGGCAGGATACATTTGAACCTCTTGTTTGGTGGATCACTTTCATTTTTTAAATCACTTGTGCGTAGGCTTAGAGACTGAGAGTTGCAGACTCCAATCTTTGTTTGGGCTTCTCAGACTGATACCCGCAGAGCTGAGTATGAGGAGTTCCTTGTTTGCACGGGGTTGAGGCCAGTACCCTCTCCACAGTACTGAGGTCTGGTAGTGGTTGGGGCTCCAATGGCTGGTGGTGGGGGGCTCAGCATCGGCTCAAGCAGCTTTTGGGGATAGAAGATTCACGCCTTCCAAGGTCGGGCCAAGATTGGTTGAAGACTCAGGACGATGGGGACAAGAGAGGAACGCCCCAGAAGACCTGAAGCATACAATGAGCCAAATGGGTGTGCTTCAAAATAACCAACCACCATAATTAATTCCACAAGAGTGGCACTACATTTGGACAAGTTTGCAGCCAAATTCTGGTGCCATAAATGGATCAACCAATTGATGTCGCACCCGCAGTTTTTCGGCTCCCACTTTACCCATGAATGGATCTTCTTATCGCAGATGGTTGCAGCTTGCCACGGAAGTCGCTGAAGTATCCATGTGATCCTGTGATCCTTGTTTTACCAGAAGTCTGGTGGCTACCTTTGAGCAAGGTGAGACTTAGTAGGGACATTTCTATGAGATTTGAAGATGACAAGAGGACTTTGGTGTCAAACCTTCTCGTGCGCGTGAAGAAATGTGTAGCCTAGTAAATCCGGTGTCCATGCAGTGGTGGCACAGCCTGCAGTGCAGGCTGTCGCTTTGAGAACAGCCTGAGTGAATTGGCAACCTTCCATGTTTATCACAAAAAGTCCTGAATGATGGGGGGATGTTGGAGGATGATCCTGTTCAATAGGGGATTATTCTGGGATTCGGAGAATTCCCAGTACCGAGGTGACCCATGTGGCTGCGACATTTGTCCCTTGATTCATTGACGTTGAGGATCTGCAACTTACACTTTGATGTTTTTTTTTTGCCCCTTGATGTTTATGTTGTATACTACCATATGCTAGTAAAACTTCACACACACATGAATTTGTATTGTTGCAGGGGAAGCGCCCCTTGTGTTTTTGGACCAGCTTCACGCACACACATATATATATATATAAATAAATAAATAAACAAACAAATATATACATATATATATATATATATATCGCACACACACATATATATATATACTGTATTGACAAATATACTGATACACAGACCATATCTTCCGCTCATACCGTACATTCACTTTTAAGAGTCTATGTTATCCCCATTCCTCCTCATCTATATGATATTCATAGTTTATAAGACCCCCGTTGGATATTTAACATTGCACTTTGGGATAATATGTTTATCTAAGCCCATCGGGTTAGTTGCTTATGTTATTGACACATCAGTTTCCCTCTGGTTATCAAACACGGCAATTGAAAATCCCCCAATGTATTGATACGCATTGCAGGTTTCAATAGGAACATCAAATAGAAATCAACTATATTCAACTATCAACGGTGGATTTTTCAGCAAGCCATCTTTGAGTACTAGAGGCTGGGTTTTTATTCTTTTTCAATCATGTATAGATGATTTTCTCATTAAACCATCTTCAACCTCCATTGAACTAGGGGATTTTCCCAGCTGACTGAGATTCCTACTGCTTTGGGCAGTTGATGCCCGGGAGGCTGCGGTCACTGAAACAGCTGTTGAATCTTGGGCTTCAATTTCACGAAAAAAAACAGATATTTTAAATTAGGCTTCACTTGCATTTTTTCATTTGCTATCGGTTTGAAAACCCTCTGCATTTGTTGACAAGACATTAAACGTTAACATTACGTTACATTGCTGCTGGTGGCAACAGTGATGAATGTTTTTTTTTCATTTTTTTTCCAGCTGGTGTATTTACGGCACTTCTTCAGATGTTTCGCAAAGTCTCTGAAGCCCATTGCCCCATTGGGAAACGTCGCCCCACCTCGAGGCGCGGAGTGGAGCTGCACTCCTACAGCTACCAGGATGGAACCTGGACAGTTTGGAGCAGGCGAGGGCGAAAGTCGTGTCGTTGCTGGGGATGTGACAGATACAACACCGCAAGGGCACATATGATATACACAGGTGTGTGTACTGTATATGCATGCTGCTTGTATGTTATACTCGTAAGTGCGATTCCATGCGTGTTTCGCGTTCGCGTGAGCAGCTGGCATTCCCAGTGTTTTTATTTTCTCGTTTCCAGGTGATGGAAGAGACATCGACATCTTCCGGACCTGCAGATGAAGAGTCCGAGACCTTCATCCGGGTCCGCAACTGAGCATTTGGGGCTGGGACAGGAGTTGGTGTAGACTGCACCTGTGGAACGACAGCTATTTGGGATGGTTTGGAGGCGCTTGATCGACGACAAGTTAGATTGGCTGCTTGGCGAGCAGCTGATGAGTCGAATGGTCGATTTGTCTATGCGTTCTGAACCAGCATCTAGATGATCCTGGGATTTTCTGTTTAGCTCAGCACGTATCACGGACTGTGCCATTGTTTACTTCCACTTTCTTGTTCTTTCCTATAATTGAATGGCTTTTTGCATGGCTATGAAGAAACCCAATTTATGTTTGGGTGCTGTCTCACTGTTCTTACCTTGCAATATCTCAAAATATCGCCAGACGGTGCCGTTGCTGCACATGGAACCCATCATCCACCAGGGCGATCAAGTAGCCGTCCAAGGTGATGGGTTGCATTTTTCTGGGTCTCGTTGGCTCCTGCGTCCGAGACTCAACGTGCTTGCTGCACAGGATAAATTTTCATCGACTTTCGCTGGTAACTGGTGCTACCCGCTATCGGAAGTTCTAAGTGAGTCACTGGGACAATGAACCCATGACGCTTGCTGACCATTGCTGACTTGTATTTGGATGTATTTAATTTTGGCTCTGTGGTTGGTATCCTTGTCATTTTGAGGCCTTCTTCCTTTACTTTGGTGTCTACGGGTCGGAATTCTTCAAGGACATCGACCTCACGAACCAGATGAGTGTCTTGGTGGCCATGGTTCCCACATGTTCCCACCATCTGACATGCAACTTCCCATGAGCTACCCACGGGATGGATTATGAACATCATCATTTAAAAAAACACCAGGTTTGGATCTGTTGAATTCCATTCATTTTTCAAAGTCCCATTTTTTAAGGCCCTTGTTTTTTCATTGGGATGGACGACGGTCAAATTTCCGGCCAGTGACAGTGCCAGTGGAACTGAGGCTATCGAAGCCAGGGATTGATCTCCTGGATGAGTCTGCTCTCCTTGGATGCGACCGTCTGGCGCAGTACGGCGCTCATGACCATGGTGTACAGCTCCCTGGCCGATGGGTCTCCAGTTGGTCAATTGGTCAATATTGGTCAATCACTTGAAGATTGGAGACTCAGGGGCCCACACTTTAGGCACTAAAGGGCACCGAGCACCTGGGCCCACCTTGCATGGGCATCATATCCATATTTGATATTATTTGATATCCTTGAAATTCTGGACGTGCAAAATGAATAAAAATGAGCTAAACGAGCTAACACCCATATGTTTCCTTCTTCAGCATCCTCCGAAGAAACATTGGTAGTTTTTTTGTGGATTTGCTCATTTTGAGGCCCCCCAAAAGTGGTTTGATCATGTTTGATCCTTTAGTTTTTGGTGTGTTCATCTGTTTCATCACGTTTCCACTTATCAATTCATTATTAATTCATTAACAAATAATTAATTACCTATTCATTATCACACAATTGTTGTTTTGATTTCAGAAGTGTATTTCATTTTAGGTCATGGCCGTTATCAGTATCACAACTGGAGTATTATCATGATCGGTTATAAGAACCATCAATTATCACTGTCAAGGATCAACGTTTGTGGCTAGAACCTTAGTGTCCTGGTGAATATCAAAATCGGTGGTTTATTCTATGTTCATCCGATTCATCCTCCCTAATTGATGGTGTTAAAATGTGTTAAAGGTTGTTTTATTTATATCCATCCCCATCGATTATATCGACATTCGACATTTAAATAGGAGGGCGGGCCAGGCCGCGAGGCCCCGGAGGTAGTATGAATACTGGATGTTTAATGATGTTTAAATACCAGTTCGATCCAGTTCGTATATCTACTGTAAATGTAGTTACCGTATGTTTAAATGACTTGGATTCCGTATGTCATGGCCGGACGGGCCAAGGAAAACCTTCCTGGAGGTAGTCTAAAATACCTGTTCGTATATTCAAAGTCCGTATAGTTATTTAAATGTAGTTATCGGTTACTGTATAGTTATATTTGATATTTTTTAAACTTTGACTTTAACTATCATTCGTTTATCAGATTATTATATGTATAACATTTGTATAGATAACATGACAAAACACACACACACATAATGTCACATATATATAATATAACTTATCGTTTTCATATATCTATCCACCTATCCATCCGTCCTGGAATCCATCCATCTATCCATCCATCAGTATATCAAGTATATCTATCTAGCATATTTATATAATGTATATGTATATAACATATGGGTTTTGAGGACTTGAACAGACCCATCCTTGAGGGTCTAGAGGACTGTGTCAGCCCCCCGCAGGTAGTTGATGGTATATACTGTAATGGTATATACTTATATAACATATATCACACACACATATATACAAATAACATTAAAATATAGTATAATATAATATGATATTATCAAATCTAATCTAATCGAATCCAATCGAATCTGATCTAATCTAATATATCTATCGATCTATCGATCTATCGATCTATCTATCGATCGATCGATCTATCTATCTATCCATCTATCGATCTATCTATCGATCTATCGATCTGTCGATCTATCGATCGATCGATCTATCTATGCATCTATCGATCGATCTATCTATCCATCTATCGATCTATCCATCTATCAATCTATCGATCTATCGATCTATCGATCTATCTATCTATCGATCTATCTATCTATCTATCCATCTATCGATCTATCTATCGATCTATCGATCTGTCGATCTATCGATCGATCGATCTATCTATGCATCTATCGATCGATCTATCTATCCATCTATCGATCTATCGATCTATCTATCTATCGATCTATCGATCTATCGATCTATCTATCGATCTATCGATCGATCTATCTATCTATACATCTATCGATCTATCTATCGATCTATCGATCTGTCGATCTATCGATCGATCGATCTATCTATGCATCTATCGATCGATCTATCGATCTATCGATCGATCTACCGATCTATCTATCGATCTATCGATCGATCTATCGATCTATCCATCTATCGATCTATCGATCGATCTATCGATCTATCGATCGATCTATCGATCTATCGATCTATCGATCTATTTATCTATCTCTCTCTCTCTCTCTATCTAGCTATCTATCTAGCTATCTATCTATCTACCTATCTACATTACATAACATATTCATATAACACACACACACACATATATATATATATAGAACATATATGGAATAACCCTCAGGATTTCTGGCCTGGACGCTCTTCGTGGCTTCCTTGGAGTTCCTCCTGGTCTCGGATCCGAGCTCCGTGGATCCGCTGCGCTTCTCGGAGATCACCACGGTGATGACCGTCCCTGGGCACCGAGGAAGCACCCGGGGGAGCACCGGGGGAGCACCGGGGGAGCACCGGGGGAGCACCGGGCATGTGGGGTGTGACTGTGACTTAGTGTTAATCTATTGGGATTTGAATGGGATTTAATGGGATGATCATGATTGTTTTTTGGATTTAGGATTTCATGGAAACTTATTTTAAAATAATGTGACGAATGATACGGATGGTGTGAATTCACTTCGTGTGAGGAATGGTGGGTTTAGAATGGTTAAATATGTTTGGTTTATATCTTGGTTGAGAGTGGTGGTAGATGATTAGTTAACAGACACACACGCATATATATATATAATATTCTCTGATATTATTGGACTTGGAGTCTTTTGATTTGTGTAAAGGGGTGCAATAAAAATGGGGAGAGAGGAACCCCATTCTACAGTAAGAGGAAAAACGCTCCAATAATCAATAATCCATTGGAATTGGGGGTATGCCATGATCAGGCCATACAACCAATTCGAACATGGTGCAGAGAGTTGGCAAAGTGAAACGACCTCAACCGGTTTTTTTCTCCCGGCCTTACCAGTGACCTCTGAAGAAACATTGAGAATGACGATGGTGATTATTCAATACCATAATCTATAATTATCATGTCTATTATGATGACGATCCAAACAGCACCAACCTGATGGATCTCAGGTCTTTGTTTCGTTGCTCTTGGGTTTTTTCATCACCCACTCTGTGGCACGCTGGACTTCTTGCGTCGAATCCTTTCTGGGTTTATTTGAGGCGGACGGAGAGGGACGGCGAGGGATCAAGGTGGGACATGTGGGACCCACCTGATGGATACTGGAGAGATCTGGAGAGTTTTGTCAAACAAATCCTTCTTATTTTTGATGCCGTGATGGGTTTACCATGGTTTACCTGATTCCACGTTTTTTGACATCATTTCTTGAGGTTTTATATCCGCGTCCAGCTTGGCAGCTGGATTTTTCCAGCTGCCATCGTTCAAACAACAGCGTTTTTCCCCAAACACTGTGTCCACCCTGAGGGGTTCTTACGGTGGGCCGGGGTTAGATTCTTAGATCAGGGTACGCTGTCTGGGGCGCGTTTTTTTTGCTGGTTGTAAATTTAATTTCTCGCATAAAAGTTCCCTTGTAAGATGTCCACGTGCATTTCGACTGCGCAGCCTCACACAAAGTGTGCGGCTAAGTTTTGCCTCTTTCGAACGTATCGTTTTACTAGCGCGCCGTGCTCGTTTTTTGAGCTGCGTCCATTTTGTGTGGCAGGCGTGGGACATCCGGGACATTTTGAGGTCTAAAACATCGTTTGGCGTGACGGGTGCAGGACATCGGACACTTTTTCATCCGCGTGGCACGCGTGACACTTGTGCACGTTGCTAAAACGTAGGCAGGCGCGGGTCAAAACGAGAGGTGCTTTTGAGGTCATGTTGGGTGGCAGGCGCAGTATTTGGTGAACTTGGATGACGTTTTCATACGTTTTCCAAGGGTTGAAAGTCTCGCTTTGTGAAGCTGTCGTCATGATTCCGTCCGTGTGGCAGGTGGAGCACTTCGGATGAGTCTGGCTCATTTGACGTGGCGGGGTGCAATACTTTGTAGACCTCGACAAAATATGTATGGTTGAGACCTAGGTAAATAATGGTAAACATAATTAAACATGTAAACATAGCTTTTGACTTTTTCAATGTTCATTTTTCGTCATTTTCCGTGGTGCGCAATGTTTTGTGAAAAACTTCAACATGTGCTCGCACAACCCTCTCGTGACTTTGTGCCTTGTGCTTGTTGAATCGCCCGGTGCGAATTTTGATATCGCTCGCGCAACCCTTTCGGCACTTCGTGCGTGTCAGATCACTCTTGTTGTGGCGCGGTGTGCATTTTGATATCACTCGCACGACCCTCTCGGTGCTTTGCGCGTGTGGGATTGCCCTGGTTCTGGCGCAGTGCTCATTTTAGCTGATTCTTGGAGATCCTGGCGAAGAGATCCTTTGAGTCCCTGCGATCTTTTTACGATTCCTTGGGAGAAGCTTTAAAGATCCTGGTGAAATCCTTTGAAGGAGTCCCTACGCGATCTCGTGCAAGTCCTTGTGAGAAGATCTTTGGGAGATCCTGTGGAAATTTTCTTTTTGAGGTCCTTGTGTTCAGTTCTTGAAGATGCCATGTGCTGGTGCTTGTATGAAAGTTCTTTTGGGATGTTCATAGGAAGTTCTTGTATGAAGATCTTGTGAGGTCCTGTATATCGATCTATATAGAAGGTCCTGCTGCTGCACTTGCGATCATATCAAATTTCATCTGTTATTGTTCCATAGCTACTGTTGCTTGTATGTGGTACATTGGTGTAATTTTGTCCACCCCTTCAAACTCGCAGGCAATTCGTGCCCTGCAGATGCAGCCGCTGGGTTGCAAGCCGTGGGGGGGTGGCATTAGATGCTGGCTCTGTTTGTTGATGTAGAACTTCCTGCGTTTCAAATGTGCATTCCTACCATTCAACTTTTCTATTTCTATCATCATTCCAGGGCAGATGCAATATCATGGAATATTTTTCACTTTCAGCTTGGATCATCTTGGATCACTTTTACCAATTGATCATTGTGTTTGTCCGATTTCACGTCACAATTACTCCAGAATGGGTATATGGGAAATCTCGATTTTCAATTGATGTTTGATCACCGGAGGGCAAATCCAATCCTCGCTGCTAAGATCCAACGAATTTGCTACTTAAACCCAATATCATCCAAATTTGTGCTGGCAAACTCTCCATGTTTGAAAATGACATCTCCATTTTTGATGCTGAAATCTCCAGTTCTTGGGTTAAATTTCGATTTATTGGCTGAACGCGTAAAATCTTGGGTTGGCCGGATCCAGCGCAGGCTGCACGCCTTGGGGGTGAGCATCGCCAAGATCGACCGCCCGGTGAGGTATGGCTTACTCTCGGCACCGTGGACCTTTTTTTTTCATGGCTGGGAACATGGGCGAATATGAGTGCCGGTGGCTTTATTTTGTCCTTCGTAATTTTTGGTAGCCGATGCCCATTCGGCCTGCAGGGAGGCTCCTTGGCCCTGCATGCTGCACGGACAGTTAGAAAAAAAATAACAACTCAAAATACCTATATAAAAAATATAGCTCCTCCAAAAATTGGACGATAGAATGATGTGTTTTTTCTATAGACGATTCCATCTATAGTTCTTTGATGTTCTTTTGGGGTGGATCTGGGGTGGATCCCGCTGGCAAAATACCTTCCGATCCAAGGCATGGCTGCTGGATCACACCATGCGTTCCTGGCCGCAAGTTGACGCCGATGCTATCCCATGCTGCCGAGGATGATCAGTATTATTTGTTCTTCTTTTAGCCTCCTTCTTCTTTTCTTCTTCCACCTCTACTGCTTCTGCTTCTTCTTCTTTCTCTTCTTTTTCTGCTTATTACGACTACTATGAGATGAGAGTATGATTGTCATGATTGCTATGAACCACATAGCCACATAGCAGATGGTGCTTGAGTCTGAGGGTTCAGCTCAGGTGAAGATCGAAAGGCAGGTCTTCGGCCCGAAATTTGGGATCGGCTTCTCGGTGAACCAATGGATCCAATGGGCCTTTCCGCCCAGGGGTTGCAATGGACCCGCCAACATCCTAAAAACTAATGCGAATGTAGCTGAATACAAAGTATCCGCAATTTTTGAGTCGATTTGATCAATAAATGGATTAAATAGGATTAAATAGAATTAAATAGACATATGAGCATTTTACGACAATTTGTCATACAAAAACATGCTAACAGAAAAACAATGGCATTTGTTTGGCAATTTGGAAAATCACCTTTGAATGCATAAATGGGCAATTTCAATATATAGCTATGTTAGACTACCCGAGGTTCCCCCCCAAAAATGTCCTATGTCCTAACACAACGCCGAACCCAGGATCCAGGAGTTGAAGGACCCTTTGTTGCATGTGACCGAGCCTTGACATTTCTGATGGAGATATTTCCAACTCAGGGGGCTGCAGTTGGGCTGATTTTGATGGGTAGAACAAAGGTATAACATTGTATAACTAGGGTGATTTTACCACAGCTTGGGACATCACCCCGAAATTTGTGGCTGTATACCCGCTTAGTAACTGGAACTGTGCCCCCAGGACTGGGAGATTTTTGGAGTATGCTCCTGAAACAGAAGAGCAGCATCTGAAACTTACGTTAGCCAAGCTCACCAATCCTGTCTTATCCTGACGCAGTGATGACCTTCAGCTGAGGAAAGCGAGCTCGAGGACCGGACTCTGGAGGGGTAAATTGGTCTCAAGGGGGCATTCCTGCCCAAAAGGCCCCCGGGGCTTTCACAGTATGTGAGATCTACGGATGTACCATGTTGTACCGCCGCAATGACATCATCAGCTTTATGAGCTGACAGCAAGCGGGTTGATGATTGTAGGAGGATTGAGACTTCAGCGACAGTCTCATTACCAGGTCATGGCATGGCATAGTATACTTACAGTACACACCCTGCTGAACTATCACCCGATGAAGGAAGGTTGGTCCCCGGTTGGTTCCCATGATCGGAGCTTCTCAGACTTTCCATTGCAAGGACCATCTATGACCCATGTTTTGCTATAGCGTTTGATGGGGCTTATTCCGCACAATTCCGGTTATATCCCACAAAATGTGGGTGATATCGCCATCGAAACCCATGATATCCATGATATACATCGCCACTGTCGAATATCGTCATGGAGATGATCTAACAATCCAAGGAGGAGAAACCTTGGATCCTCCAACCGGGTCCAGATGTAGGACCTGAAAAAGATGGCGGACCCTGCGATTCAGATCTGGGTTTGGGTGGCCTCCTTCTTGGGATCGCTGGCGCAAGAGGGAGAGCAACCTGGCAGGTGAATCTCCATAACTCCCAGCTAGTGACAGAAGACTGGGATTTGACATGATTTGACCCATTCTCATGAAACTGTCACTTATGACTTCCCCAGTTTACATAGTACATTTCCTGGTTTTTCTCCAACATTTCCGACGTTTATCCCCCAACATTTAATTTCCTGGTCACTTCGCTGCATGACCCCTCCTTGCCATCCCAGCAGCTCGTTATGTCAAAGCCAAGGATTCCGCCCATGGCGAGTCCGATCTACGGCCGGCTGTTGCAGATCGTGAAGCCACTGGGGTTGCGTTTTTTTGCCTCCCAGCAGGGGTTGGGGGAAAGATGGGGGAAGCATGGGGAAGCCACAGTCTCAAATGCGGGATGTATGATGTGCACATTGTGCAGTGTGCAGCTTAGGTCCGCCCAAGATTCCATGAAGCAAATCCGCGCAGTGAGATCCTTGGGTCGCATTTCAGCTGAGGATATTTTATAATATTTTATAAATTTCAATCATTTTAATCTCGCGATGCGAACGTTTAAAGGATTTTAAGGCCCCGGTAGCTCATTTTTGGTCGTGAACTATTTGGCTTAATATGTTTTGATACCCCTTTGTTTTGATACCATTGGGTTTTGATCGTTTTTTTTGGAGATTTTTGTGGGAGGGCAGAAAGTTGGAGGCACCGGTACCGATCTGCCAAGGAGAGGTTCAAGTACCCTATGTCTACACACATACGCTGGCGGCTGTGGTCCACGTGAGTAGCCGGTCGGCATTAGCAGGGACGGTTGACAAATGTTGTGAGGGCATTCCATGTCGACATACTTGATCACCTTCTTGGATCTTCTTGGGGTATTCAAGCAGTACTTTTGCGGTTAAGCCATCAACAGCTTCAATCACATCAATTTCTAGCCATGGTAGCTGATGGGTTTGTCAGAAAACACATGGGGTGCATGGATTGCACAGTGAAGTCCCAGGTACAAGGCTGAATTTCCATATCCTACCTATTTATCGATACATCAATGTTATTTTACGCACGGTCACTCGTTGTCCGATTTGACATGATTGGATGATTTAGATTGATTTAGCACATCTGCTTTTGTTCAACTGCCAAGGTAACATACTCTGCGCTACCAGCATGGGCCTTACTGTAGGCGTGGCCGCGGCGCAATGGCCTTGGGCCCGGTGGAGTTGCCGCATCCATTTGTCGAGCCCATCTTCCGATCAAAACCACATGCTTCCAAACTTTTCGGCAGACGAATGTCCGAACGAACTCTTCATTCTTCATCGTTCATCTCATTTCCATATTGTCCATTCATTTCCGGGATGTTCATGATATTGATGCGGTCATGAAAACACCTCATTCTTGCGCAGTTCCAATGAACCATGCCATTGCCATTGTACTAATGCCTTTGCCATTGTGGCAGGAAGCTGTTTGGGCTCCATCCTCGTACACATTGACCCGCGGCTGACACTCTATGGGGCCCCTTGGATCTTGGTGCAGCAGAATCATGCAGATTCTACATTTTGACGATTTTGACGCAAAGGTTCAACCGTTCAACCGTTCAACCAGCGGTAAGGGGTGCCTAGCAAGGTCGAGCCGCAGCCCAATCACTCCGCAGACACCGATGTGCAGGTGTTGATCATCCAAGGGTTGACGCTTGGGCCGGATGTTCTGTGTCAGTCCTGTTGAATTGGAGACTGTTCTGGAACTCGCGAAGCTTGAACAATTTTGAGGTGATGGTTTTTGGGGATCCATGGCGCTATAATGCGCTATATACAGTACGAACATGTGACACAGAGATCATATAGAGTTGCTCTTTTTGAACATGCTTGCCTTGCTGCTGTGGAACCACGGTTCACCATGCCGCGGGCCCAGGAAATGCTTCTTTGCTCCTGTTCTCTACCAAGCATTTCTGGAGATAGGACAGAAATTGGGTCTGGGTGGGCTAGAAGGCTGAAGGGGTTGCGTCAAAATTATAACAATGCAATTGCTGCATCCAAAAACACCACCTGCTGGGGAAGTGAAACGGTGAAACAGGCTGGTGCGGACATTGTGAAATACACGCCGAAACCACGGTCTGGTCCAGAGGGTCCAGATCTGCCGGTGACAGCAGGCTTCTGTGTGTCCACGCCTTTTGGGGCGGGTGCAGAATCGGCCAAGTTGCCAATCGATGAGTTGATTTCAGGCTGGGGGTGAAGACCGCCAACAGATGCGAAATGGATTTTCATGCTACATCCTGAATGCAAACATGGATTGTTCGATCTGTTTCGCAAAATTGATAACTGCAAAGATCATCTTCCAAGACTAAACTTCTTTTTGCCGTTCCACAATGTTCCACCATGTTCCACCATGTCCAACCTCGGACAGAATACAGAACAGCTCTTCCATGGTCAGGCTGGTTGGAGGACGTGAAGCACGCCAACCACATGGCCGTCGCGCCCCCGGGCTGGGAGGCGCCCTGCTTCAAACCCAAGGACTTCAGCGGTGCCGCGGCCGCGGCCTCGAAGAGCCCGAAGGCCTCGAAGGGCCCAGTGACGGTGCTGCCGGCTGCGGCCGGGGCGAGGCGCGAGTCGAAGATGTTGGAGGCGCTGGATGTGGCTTGGATGGGGGATGGGCCCATGGGCGTGGGGGATGGATCTTGGATATCTTGGTGAATTTGGAGAGATTTGGCATATTTGGAGGTAATTTGGAGGTACATGGTTTCTTACCCACGGGCAGTTGTTGGATTTTTTCCGTAGGAGCTGGGTGAAAACAATGAAAAAGATGGTGTGTAAAGCACTGTTGCTGAGTTTCAATGACATGTCCAAGCAGTTCCGAAGTTGCTTCAGGGCGTCAAGGTCTCCACGTTCCATGATTTTTTAAGGAACCAAGGCTGTGCATCTTCCCGATCTGGGAGGGGCTGATATGGGCTGATGAGTAGGATTGGAGATGGCCATGGGCAATCAGGTCGCAAGATCGCCACGAGACAGTCCACGACAAGGTGCTGGTCTGGTGACTGTTCACAGCTAGGTCTCTAGGTCATCTGGCCCCTGAACCCTTTGATACACGGAAAGGCACAACATTGTGACTCAAGGTTTCCAGAGACTCTTGAGCCTATAGACTTCTAATGAATTCTATAGAAACATTGGCCGGAAATCCTTCGGGCAAAAACAGGCCTCTGTGAATCATCACTTTGTCTGGCAGTTGGCAATGGCATGTCAGCATGTGTCAGCTGGCATGCCGCTGTGATTGCCAGGTTGGACAAGTCCGCGAGAAGCTGGAGGCATCCGTCGAGCCGCCACCACCGAAGGCGATGTTCACGAATGCGTGAGAAGTCCAGACTCGTTCATCTTGTCCCAAATTGGGGACACATATGGACACATAAGATCCACCACAACAAGCCACAGATGTTTGTGATTTTCAGTATGCCATCGGATTTTGGTGGTGATTTAGGCCGAGGAAACCAAACACATTTGATCACAACAGCCAAATTATTTTTGAACTCCAACCTTCGCCTTTTCAGGGTCCGTTTTTGGACAGGAACTCTATATTATCTAGAGTGTCATAATAATTCACAACAGGCGTAGAAACAGATAGAACAACAATCCACTGTTTACAAAATCTCGTCCAAACAATCTCATAGTACCGAAAAAACATCAGAAAAGATCGGAACATATTTCACCAATTACACGCATTACGTTTGATTTACGTGAATTCAGCACGAAAAAGCGATCCTTTCGCAGGCTCGGTGGACGCTGACGCAGAGGTGGCCCGTCCCGGGCTGCAGCGGGCCAAAACGGAACAGCTCTGAGCCCGGCTCGGTGGACCGCCCGAGAAAGGCGAAGCCCTTGGAGTCGAAGATAATCGAAGAGATGCCAAGATAAAAGTGGAACTGGTGGTTTCAATCATGTTTCAATCATGTTGCTGTTGCAGGTTGATGTTTTTGAAATTAGGCCCTTTTGAGGTATTGTTGATATTGTTGTGGATGTTCCATCAGGTAAGAATGATGATCCCTTGCTATCATGATTGACGGTGTTTGACTGTTTTTTGGCGGACAGGATTGAAACTGCCAAGCAGAAGAGTTTCTCTTTTCCCTATAAGGAATTTGATGTACAACTGGAGGATATTCCGATGGGAAACGTCTTGCAACCCAGAGTGCGTGGCATGCGAATCATGTGGACTAGGGAGAAAAAGAGAGAGAGAGATGTTTATAATAGAATTGAAGGTCAAACTGCACTGTTGATTGAATCGAGTCAATCCCATCCTACTTACATAGCTCAGGCATCCGTGCTAGGAGGCTTCACTTGCACTAGTCACTGCTGACCCCGGAGGGAGGAAAAATGGTAGGCTGTTGCAGATCTTCCGTGCTGCAGTGATGATCCACGGATGTGAACAGCCTGACTCTTTGCCCCAGCCGGGGCGGTGTTCTCGACCCGTGGCTGAGGTATTCATCCGCAGGTGAACATGCCATGTTTTGGCAAGGGGGAAGTCAGCGAGAGGCAGATCAAAATCAGAATCGAACAGTCTTGATCTTAGGGTCCCTCAAAACCTTCCTGTCCTTTCTGGATTTTGAGTGAATATCCAGGTCCGAATGGCACTCAAGCATATTCGCTCATCGTATCAACGATCGCCCCCCGATCAATCATACAATACATTCATTGATGATGCTTTCTGTGATTTCTGTATGGACGGTATAGGTACTTATGTCCCTTCTTCTTATCCTCCTTCTTCTTCTGTACTGTATTTTTAAAATTACGATATTCAATAAAATCGATTGCTACTACAGCCATTGCCATAGCTTTATCTGGTTGGTGGTTTGGAACATTTTTATTTTCCCATATATTGGGAGTAGTAACCCCAACTGACTATATAGTGTTTTTCAGAGGGGTTGACACCACCAACCAGTTATGGTTCTGGAGACAGACAGCTGTCATTGCCATATACATAACCATTACCCAACCATTTCCTAAGCTGCAACGGTGCCAGGTTGGAGCAGGGGTTGGCCCGGCGACAGCCGCGACAGCCCAGAGGTCCCAGAGATCCCGGAGGTCTCCGTCCCCGTCCTGCGCCAGCGAGGCCGTGTCCGGGAGGGTATCTGCTGCTACTTCACTGATACATCTGATACTTCACTGATACCCCCCAATAGAAAACAGCCTAGGAGTGAATAAGGCATAATGGATGAATGGTTGGTTTACTATTGGTTTATGTACTCATGAATTACTCTGTTGATCTTTGTTGGTCTTTGTTGATGAATTCATGGATTCCTGAGTGCTTTGACATTCCACTCGAGATGTTTTTTCTCTGCAAGGCTAGGGATATCGCTCGGGTTGCGGCTAGTGCTAGGCATCGCATGACGGAGCCAGGTGGTGAACCGGCTCCGCGACGGCTGGAAACCACCAGCATACATGCAGGCCTGGAGAATGGACCAAGTGTGACCCTGCTGGATTTCAATGGCTTGTGGAAAATAGGTTGCGAAGGTTGTTTCAAGGAGAGGATCTATGGCCACCAGGCCGAAATACAATGGTCATCAATGGTCAACTTCCAGCATTTCCAGGTGCTTGTCCTCTTCTCAAAAAGGATCCCCTGAGCCAATGCTGTGCTTCAACGCTTTGAGGCCAGAGCGAAAGCCCAGCTTTGCGATTCCAAACAGGTCCCGGCGGACCGAGGATTTTGACCTTTTCAACACGTTTCAACATGTTTCAACATGTTTCAACATGTTTCAACTGTTCAAAGATGTTCAATCTATTTTGGTGTTCCAAGGGGTGTTCCAAGGGGCCTGGAATCCTCGGATCCGGATGGGAGCTGCGCGTGATTTGAATCCTGATTTTCATCGGCTCCCGCAGGTGGTTCCACCAGCCTTTTTCTTCGTGCAGGCCGGTTATAGTTCAATGCTGGGGATCAAGCAGCAAGTTCATGATGAGGTGAGAACATCGGTTACTGTTCTTGTGTGTGATCTTGTCGCAAAGGTTGATGCGGTGAGATATTTTGGTTCGCAGGTCGGCGGGGCGAGAGCCCTTTGGAATCCCAGCCGCTGACCGAGCGATGTGAGCTACGAAGAGGCAGCTCCACGGACAGCCGCTGTGTGCGAACAGGTGCGGCCAGATGTTCAGACACTGAGCGGCCTGGTGCTTGGATATTGCCTGTAGTCACTGATCTGATTGGCTGGAACATGCTGGAACTATGGGAGACTATCTGCCCACATTATTTTATTTGGCTTCCCATTCTTGTCCCATAGGGTATGCTAAGACACTTTGGATGACACCAAGCACGGCCCGAATCTCTGGCTTCGGGGATCCTTGAAGATTTTGTAGGTTCGGTGCCAGTGGCCTCGACAAGCCGCCTTTCTGTGAGTGCCGGTCCCAGCCTGTTGGTTAGATCCCCAAAGCCCCCCGAGAGTTTCTCTCCGGAATTAGGGTAAAGAGTGGTAAAGAGATGTAAAGGGAATGAAGATCAGATGTCTATGACATGCCGTGCCAAGATGGCTAGTCTAGTTTCGGCAGTCTTGGAAAAGTTGAATGCCACCTGCAGATGCTCCCGGCATCGCCAACAACATCCTCAATGGCCGAGGCGATGTCGCAACAACATGCAACAGCTACGGCTTGCTGATTTCAAGAAAGTGAGACACAACAACCAACCACCAACAACCAAGAAATACCAACCAATCACCCGCAACCAACCAGCAACCGCCAACAAGCAACAACCAATCACCCCCAATACCTGAACATAGTGAACAACAGTCGGGCCGTTGCAAGCCACATGAAGTCAACGCAGGCTCTCATCGTAGAAGCCAAACAGCCCTACGAAGTGGTGGAGGGCAGTCAGGTCAGTAGTGGACTGGGGATGGGGCACGGGTGAACAAAATGTTGTTTGGTAGGGGGAAGTTGATGGTTGCTAAATGTTGCAAAATGTTGCTAATGTATGCTAATGTGTTTTCAATTCTGAGCTGGGATGATGAATCCCCATTGAATATATTGAATTGAATCCAAAAATCCACTTGACTATTTCTTAGTTGCGGTCGTTGTGACCATTTGTGACCTGGGTTCCAGTGATTTGGCATGATTTGGCTAACACATCTCAGGTGAAATTCCTACTGCCGGGATATCATGGTCTACCAAAATGAGTCCCAACAAAATTGAAGCTGTTTCATGCTGTTTCTATGTCATTCTATGTCCATTCAACACATTTGGCATCTCAACGTTGACCAAAAAACTGTGAACTTTGCCATGTCCGCGCTGATTCTGCGTTTGACGGGCTGCCATGGGCTGCCTGTAGCCAGCGCAGGACAAGGTGGCCATGAAAAGTTGGCCCCTGCCTTAGAGCAGTTTTCGGCCATGGTTCCTCTTACCAAACTTGCCAATTAAGAGCTACGATAATCACACGTATGTTTTTTATTTTTTAAATATATATATATATATTATAATAATAATAATGATAATGATAATAATAATAATAATCATGAATCATGCATGATGAGGCCTGGATTTGATGTGTCATGATTTTTCTTTGATGGAGCCATGAGCACCCCCGAGCTGCCATGGTATGCCCCAGGCGCCCAGCAGTTGGACTCCCACCGCCGGCTCAAAGGGCTCAAAGGGCTCGAAAGGCCCTGGGTCGTTTCCCAAGAGATGCTGATCATTGTTGAATCATGTGTGGAAAGACAATGAGTGCATGTATATATACAATTATATACATAATTATACATATATAATGTATATGATATGATATCATTTTCTTTTAGACATATTATGATTTACTTACAATATCTTACACATATTTACAAATTATTTCATCATATTGACTCAAAAAGTGTATCAAAGAAATGTCAAAGGGGGCCGGAGCTCCCGTCAGGCCAGGGAAAGGCCCCAGTTGGTGACGGCAGAGGCCTGAGGGTTTGCAACCCTCCGGTGATACCAGTAATCCCTTCCAATAAGAGCAACTCAAATCATCCTAGATCTCATCAAATCTATGTTACATTTTTGTAAATGTTTTTTTTGGATCCACACTTGTATCATTTCATGTCCTGATGATCTTCTTTTTTAATCAGTGTGTGTTTCTGGATCCTTTTTTTTACATGAATCCCACACCGATTTTGACTCATACCGTGCCAGGGCGACGCGAACCAAGCGAGCAGAGAGAAAGGCACTGCTGAGGGCCAAGGGAGACATCATCTTTCATGGATGTAGATCAAAACGTAGATCTCCCATGATGGGTTTGGCATGGTTTGGCTCATCATCATCATCATCTTCTTCATTATCATCAACATCCTCATCCCATTTTTGGGGTATGAATTTGACTGGCGCTCTTGGAGCCGGAAGGCCTTCTGAGTCGGTGCCATATTCTGAGAAGAAGTGGATCAGAAGCGATGGGACGGAAGTTGATGTGTTTCTGGCTTGTTTGCTGAAGATGTTGATTCTGGGACGTAAGATGCACGCGCTGGCTCTTCGACACAAGCACGCGCGAACAGAATTAATTGGTACTTGTATTCGACCATGCAGTTGTGGTGATGATGATAATAGTGATGGTAGTGATTGGTGTTGGTGATGTTGATGTTGATGGTGCTGCTGCTATGGGTGGAGATTGCTATTCATTGGTGGTCTTGCTGGTACTTGTGCTAGCCGCCAGCCCTCATAACAAGTATGATGAGCCCTCATAAGAGGCATGATGAGCCTTAATCAACCAATGGACTTCTGCTGGTTGTCAGTGGCGAGAGGAGTCGTGGATCAATTCTTCCTTTAGAAAGGTGTGTGAAACCATGAACCTGCAGTGTAGATCAGCGCAGTACATTACACAGTGGTACTGTATCTCTGTCGGGATGTGGAGTGGCACGCATGCCGCAGCAGCTTGCAGCTTCGAAAAAGCAAGATTTACAATTTGTTTGGGCATGTTTGCACCCCCTCCATTTATATCCATTTATACACGCTTTTTTTCCCGACTTGACTTGTCATGACTTCAACATCGGCATGATCATCGCAATTGATTTGGAACATTAAAAAAGCATCAGCATGAAAGATGGGTGATTGCTGCTGCAAGAAATGAACGTTAGAGGGTGACTGCTCTATTCCGATGCTACCACGGTTCTTCACTGCAGTAACAGCTATGTTGAGCAGGATATCTGGCACGTCCCATTGCGCAGTTTCGCAGGCAGTGATAGCATATGATAACATCAACATAGCACATGATTTCACCATACACCTATCTCGTCATGAGTAGAGAGCGCATGCAGACCGCCTTCATGCGAGTATTGCCACACAGGACGAGGTTCGGAGAAGACCAGGGACACCTGTGGAAGCCAATGCCTCTAGGATCCGCTAGGTAGATTGCATTTATAGATATAATATATACATTTATAGTCGCTATAGCACATCCCTTTGCTCACATGTGGACGTATTGCATACTCACAAACACGCGGACGAGAATGTGCATACAATGTACAATTCATTATATTTTTGTTATATATATATATATATAATTATATGTAACAATATCATAACATAATGCATGCAGATTTGCTGTACTGCGGTTTACTGTTGGAAGGCGTAGATGGGGCGCCTTTTGTGCAGCATGCTGGATTTCTTGGATGGTGGCCCGGAGCCCCGGAGCCTTGGATGTGAGCCGTGGTGAACACGTTGAACCCCCCGGATGTTGACGGCCAGAGGATTACACTAAACGTCACTAAACGTCACTAAAGCCTATGCCAATCTATGCCAAACAGCCAGAGGTGAGAGACGTTATTCACTTTTCTGCCTTTGCCAATGTCCTGCGGCTGACGAAAGTTCCTTGGATAGTGGTCCCCCCTTCGAGCAAAAAGGCACCCAGCTATCAGATGCTTGGGGGTGCGGTTGGGGTAAACCTCCGAAAGCTTGGATATAAGTGCTACTGTATAACTATGCGTATCACTTCGAACTGGAACTGCGCCCCCAAGTGCGCTTCCAAGTTGCTCCAGTTTGCAGTTCGCAGGAGGAAGTTTTGGGGAGGTTCATTGTCATCCGAAACCCTAAAAACTAGTTCCAAAATGTTCTAGAGTACTCAAAACTCCGCATGAACTACAAGCAAAACTAGCTTTGAGACATGAATCATCTCTTGGACATGGTAATTATTGGGTTCAGGTGAAACTTGAGAGGTGTTCTTTCTGCCAGATTTGTTTACTGGAGGTTGCCATGAACGGTTTGCAGGAAATCAGGACTTTGCAGGTGGCCCGTGACTTTTTTGGGCATAATATCAGCCCTGAAGTTCTGGTTGGCTTGAAATCTCAGCCTGCATCATGAGATTCCCTAAATTCATGCATTGATGGCAGTCTTGTTTTTCTCTTTCAAGAATGCTGATTTTGATTGAAATCTTTTGTGAGTTTTGGGGCCACTGTTGGCCCAGGTTTTTTTTCTCACTAGCTCATTAAAATCTCATTAAATTGTTTGGGTCTGGGTCAATTTTAAAGACCCTGTGGCCACCTGGGCCCTACAATTTCTATCAATTTCTGGCTAATGATTATATAGTATTAATTAGTATTATATAGTATCAAACCAACCATTCAACTGGCAAGCGTGCGTACCATTGGGTACCTAGCCATAGCCAAGGTTGTCATGGTCAACCGCACCCCGGTGACCCCGGTGCTTCCATCCTCTCCACCGTGGCAGCTCCTTTCGGCTTCACCAGCACGAAGCCCGTGGGTGCTGCTGCGCGCCATGGCCATCAGCCCAGAGACCTTGGCACTGCAAAACAGCGTCACCTCCGCAGCCATCATCGATGCGTCACTGGGCGGTGAATGGCAGCGATTTTGGCCGCAAAATGGAGACAGACTAGGACCAGGAATCAGTAGGATATTCCGCGACTAGTGTTTGAAGGCTGTCTAAGGTTAGAGTCGGGTAGAGGCTAACCAAGATAACCGCGAGATGAGACAATGTAAGACGTGTAAAGACCAGGGGCCCTCCAGTTCTCCCTGCAGAGGCGAGGAAAAGGTACATGGTATGAAGCCAATTTCATGCAATTTCGATAAATGATATGCCCAAAGTTGGCAGCTGATATGCCACTTCCTTCACCCGGATTCCCCCCCTTTTAAGCCATCTCCATGTTCTGGGCGGATCTTGCAGGTTCAAGGATGATGCGGGCTTCAAGAAGGTGGCCGAGAGGCTGATGACGGAGATCATGAAGAGAGATCAAGAAGACGGCGACAAATTGGCGAAGGGCATCCAGCTGGCCATCGACAAAAAGGTAGGATGGGCTGGGCACCTGGCTGGGGTTGAATGGAAGGTGTCCAAAGTTTTCTTGGAAAGACCTTGGGGTAAACTAGGAGAGATATGGACAACCCATGAAAACCAACGATTTCCATCGATTTCCCCATTTCAAGTATCTGCAAATGCTGGATTTTCTATGATTTTCTGATATCTATCTTAGCTTGGCGAGGTTGCGCGGACTTACACAACTGGGCTCCGCCCTCCAAGTGCCATCAAGTGCCGCTGCCAGGTGTTGCCTGCAGATGTGAAAGTGGAACCGACCAAGAAGATCAGCGTCTCTGGAAAGAGTGACCCTTGGGACAAAGGTAAGATTGACTGAGCTGGATGGCGAAGGAGAGATAAGGTCAACCATCTTATTTGATCTTAGTTGTAAAAAGGTAAAAAAGTGGATGCCCCCAAAACTGGGGGACATCTAGCGTTGGTCAAAATGTGTTCAACCTTTCTGGGTCCCATGGCCATGTGAACCTTCCCCCCCTTGTTTTTGAGGCTGATACGGTGGCCGACGAAATCATTGCTGCATTGGGGGATGGCCCTTCCAAGGGTCGCTTGGCAGTGGTCGAACAGATGCAAAAAATGCAATCCCCAACTGGCCAGTTTGACGTGGGTCTGCAGGAAACCCTTTCCATCAAATATAAATCCAAGGGCTCCAAGGGCGTCGGTTTGATGAGTAATTACTATCTATAATTATCCAATCAATCATGTATCACTATATTACTATATCATTATATTGCTATATCACTATATTACTATATCACTATATTACTATATCATTATATTGCTATATCACTATAAGGTTTATTTACAATTACCATAACAACCTAATCATCAGACCTATTCGCGACTTCCAGCTTGGCCCATGCCGGCCCTGGACCTCAATGGGTCCCCTTGAGGATGTGTCATGACGTTGCAAGGGCTGTCTGGCACTGGGAAGGGAACCACCGTGGACAAACTCAAGGAGAAGTTGCCCAATGCTCAAACTTGGAGCCCCTTGGCCATCGATGACTGGGCTGGGAGTTCCGATGGACTGCTGTTTCTTCCAATCCTTCCATGCTTAGTGGTTGCAGAAAGCTGAAAGTAGATCATTAGGGAAATGCTTCCAAGTCAAGGTGTATGTTTCAAACTTTTCAATACTTTTGTATCCCGGGATTTGCTGAAGATTTATTTTCCCAATGGGGGAGCTACTACTGGGGGAATCCATAAGGAATATAAGAAAATATATATGTTTATATATATATATATATGTTTATTTGTGGGGGTCCCTGAAGTAAATCCAAATATCTTTTGGTGTTGCAATATCTTCAGTGCTTGGTTGCTTCGTTGCGCCATCACCGAGGCAATGGCAACCTCTTTCGTTCGCTGACGCTGTTGGCCGTGACGTGCGCGGAACAGAGGGGCTGTGAGTTGAAAGATGTGCTGACAGCGGAGGCCATCCGGTTTCCAGATGCCAACTGGATGACAATGGTCATCCGGTTTCATGAAAAACATGATAGAAGTGTTTCTTTCAGAGTTTATTTGCACGTTCTTATGTGTTGTTTATATATATATATATATATTCATTATACATTTATAACCACGTATTTTTTTGCTAAAATGAGTGTTGTTGAGGTGTTTTCATGACACTAAACATGATTATTCCCACATTGTGAGTTGTATTATCGCTGTCAAAGTCCCAAAGATCCCAACGTCCGTGTCATTGGTCACTGGCGCTTCTGAAACGACAGCTTTCCAATATTTGGGGATGACCTAACTCATACCATGTTTTGACCATGGCACTAATATGGAAGTTGACAGCACATGCTTTCACACACACAAGAGAGACTTTTTTTTGTAGGCAGCATCCCAGGAATCATTGCGGGGGGATGATGATAACCGTCCCAAAGCTACAGGACCTGGATTCCTTCTGCAAAATGTTGGAGTTTGGCAAGTTCAACGGCAAGTGGGATGTGAAGATTGACGGCTTAGGCTGCACATACTATGTCTCCGAAGTGGAGAAAACTGCAGCCTGACTGATGCTTAGTGAGACCGGGGCCTGAAATGATCTACACATGGGCCATTTTCTCCCGTTTCCCAGCAACGTTTTCCAAGTAAAGGACCCTCCTAGGTTGCAAATGATTCGTCACTCTAGTAGTATTCTAATCCGGTGTATCTCAGTTACAGGTATGTATCCTCCAGTAATTTTAAGATAGCTATGGAAAATTGCCCATTTAGTTCGATGATACATCCCAGTGGAACACGGTAATTTTACAGTTCGCAAAGTGTTAGGCATTACCAGAGGGCATTTATTTGATAAGTATGGGATTCGGTTCATTACTACTCTTACTATCCCAAATAGTGATTTATACCACATTATTTTAGATAGTTAACTGATAATTGTGGTTTAGAACTATAAACCATCATTAAACCACTATGGTATGGGTAGCAACAGGTTAAGCAGCTTCACTTTTCTCCCTCAGCAGACACTTCGTGACAACCAGCTGGGTCTTCCTTCCCCACTTCTGGCAACCAAACGTGGCAATGGAAAATCTGCGTTTTTGCCAGGAACACTGGCCAAAAAAAAGAACAACACCATACTGTAGATATATTAACTGATTCAGCATGAGGTGAATTGAGCCTGAGATTCTCGTCTGGTAAATGTGTTTGTAACCATAGATCAAAGGGGGAACCACCCGTCAACCCAAATTATATATCATTTGTCTTTTCACGTGTTTCCATGAATTATATATATATAATTATATATATCCCCTTTTATATGGTAAACCGGTAAACCATGGTAAACCCAAGAATCAACAATCCCTTAAATTGTGGTGTTTCGTGGGTTTACCACATTTCTTCCACAGTTTTTATTTTGTTTGGGCTTTTACCAGATCTTCTCATGATGTCTCATGACCCGTTTTAAACCATCCCATGTTTTTGTTGGGTCTACCAGGTCTACCATATGACTTCGCCGAAGCGCAGGTTCTCAAGGACTCCAAGGTGGCCAAGAACATCCCCACGGTGGCCGAAGTGACCCAGGGCGAGGTGGTGAACTTCGTCCAGGGCGCACTGGCGCAGATGGCGGCAGGGGGCACCAACGTGCTGCCTGGCGGAAGGAGTTGGATATATGGCATCTTTATGATTCTTGATGTATAGCTACACACATATATATATATATATGGGTCTCCATATATACGTATGATGGGATTATATATATATACGTGGGGTATACACATTTATATTTATGATATACATATGTAATAGTAAACCGTTTGCAAGGTGGTGCCCCCATTCGCGAAGTTGGTGGAGATTTATAGGTGATGCGGTTCATAAACCAACGTACCTGCGGGGCAAGGGATGATGACATTTGGATGAACAATTTTGGGATATGATCGGTTAAAAACGTTTTTTTTTGGGCAATACAAAGCTGAGGATATGATGTGGGTAGTTTCTCGCCACTGCTCACACTACTACAGTCTTGACAGATGGCAATAGAGAGAGAGATAGGTGGATGGATGGATGGATGGATAGATGGATGGATGGATAGATAGATAGATAGATAGATAGATACATACATATATATATATATACATATGTAGATAGATAGATAAATTTAGATTTAGATTTAGAGTTAGATATAGATAGATATAGATATAGATAGATATAGATAGATATAGATAGATATAGATAGATGGATAGATAGATGGATAGATAGATATAGATAGATGGATAGATAGATGGATAGATAGATGGATAGATAGATGGATAGATAGATGGATAGATAGATAGATAGATAGATGGAGAGATAGATAGAGAGACAGAGAGACAGAGAGACAGAGTCAGACACAGACAGACACAGACAGACACAGGCAGACACAGAGACAAAGACAGAGACAGATAGAGACACGTGTGGGGATGGGTCAAGGCCCTCTAATTTTCTGAAATTAGGTCGACTCTCCAAGGCTTCTGGAGGGTCGTGAGCAGACCTTGAACCACATTCGAACGCCCAACCGTTTTGAGCTCGTCCTGGATGATCCTGTGATTATCGGCATGCGACAGGTCGAGCTTGGGGGCTGAAAAGATGGCAGGGACAAGAGGGATGAGATAGACACACACACACATTTACATAAGATACACGGATGTGTATATATATATGTTTGTACATTTAGAATGTAGACACAGGCAGTTGATCTGGTTTGAACGTGAATCATGGGAGACTGAAATAGAATGCCTGGATAAAACAACTGCAGGGAAGATGACTGTCCAGGAATCTAAGTCTCCCCTTCCATGAATGCACGGCGCATTTGCAGGTCAAAACATGTTGAAACCATGTTGCCTCTTCTATTCAGCCTGTTTTACGTGTTTTGTTTTCATGTTGCATACCCTTTGGATTCCCTTTGGCACTTTACTTTGGTGAATGTAACATCCCTAATTTGTAGATGAAATTCTTATAACAAGATGCGGCTATCTCCCAATGCCATGTTTGACTATCAGAATGACCAGCCCCCAGAAACCCTGGGGGAATGTGGTGGGTGCGTACCCCGGCACGGCCTCGCCACAGAGTGGTGATCGGTAAGATGAACCTCACCCATAATTGGCAAAGATTCAATATTCACATCCATGATCATCTATGATCTTCCATGTATGTATATATATATTATATATATATATACTATATATGTATATATATATAATATATTGGATGTTTTCTGTTCTATACCTTAGGTATAGATATTTATGATATATGCATGTATATATATATATGCAGTATTATATCCTGATTTCATGTAAATTTCTTGGTCAAATCTCCCGTGTTCCCATAGCCATCGCATGGCTTCGGCCAGCCAGGCCGCCCTGCAGATGGGCGCCAAAGCCTTTGAGAAGGTGAAGGATACTGCGGCCGATGAGGTTCGATGGCGCAGTGTTCAGCCATGGCAAAGCTGTTGGACCTTGGTGGGTTGGACATTTTAGCCATGGATGATGATGATGATGATGATGAGTTTTTTCCACCTTTCAAATTTGGCTCCCCAAAACCGCCAGCATCCGTATGGCCAGGCTGCAGTCAAGGCTGCGTTGCAAGATGCACTGTCATCCATGGGTTGAGCCACTGAGCCGTTGAGCTTCTGCGACATAAAAAAAAGGCTGCTGCCAGCGCCACGTTGCCTACCTGGGCTGGTTTCTGGGAGATGCTTTTGGCAGATAGGTGGCACATGGTGGTGTTAGCTGGAAAACATCAAAAGGGATGTGACGGATGTGATGATGTGATATGATGTGTGTTGTTTGTCCTTTGATGTGTTTTCCCACCAGACCGTCCAGACCGAAATTGATTCTCTCACTGTGAAGCGGCTGGGTGATCCAGCCGAAAGTAGCTGAGCCAAGGGTATGGCAGCTGAGCCCATTCCGGGCCAAGCCAGGTGCATGGCAAGATCATGGAGTTGGAAAGAGACTTGCCTTAAACCTTGTGAAAGGCGATTATTTATCCCAGCATATCCCAGCCCTCACCAGTGAACTCCCGCCCACTGCCTCTGCGACGAGGTGCGCACGATTTGCTGGACATTGCGGGGGAGTTCGTGAACGAGTTTGCAGTCTTTCACGCGTCCTCTGCCTAAGCCAACTATGGTGAGATAACGTACTGATAACGTTACATAAGTTACATCACTACCTCATCCACGACGGGTGGACACTTCAATTCACAGGAACGTTCCATTTGTTGTCAGTTGCATGCAGTCGAGTGAAGATGAGTGAAGCAACATGGCGTGGCTGTGGAAAGCAGATTGCCACCTGGCCCAATGCTCGTGGGCTCAACGGAAGCATCAGCCCTTTCTGGTAGCTGGCTAAACCACCGACAACAACTGGGCACAGAGGGGGCATGCACACAAAAATCATTAAAAACCTCCGATTTTCCATCCTCCCAACATCTCCCAACCTTTGGCATCGGGAGTTCCTGAGTTCCCTGAACTTTTGGATATCTCCCAGTTGGTCATTGTGCCACTCATCGGATCGGCGCCCATGGCTTCCAATCTTCACCATGCCATGCAGTGCCCATGCAGGTGGGGGCTCCATCAGATCACACACTTGCCGTGAAAACCTCGGCTTTTTTTTGGCTGCAATGCAGGAATTTTAGGTGCATTGGACACTTGTGAAAGCATGATCTAAGCCTCGCCATGCTTTTGTCCTGCCCATCATTCACACCATTTTCATTTAGTCCTCGAGGCAGCCATCCGGGACAAACCTATCCCAACCAACAAGACAGATCTGTCGTTCTGGTTGAGTCCCCATTCTTGCCGCTTTGTTGCTGAATCTCGTCACATGAAGACATGTCCAAGGAGCCCTTCTAAACCTTTTACTATGATTCCACCACTGGGATTTTCCAGGTCTCCGGGTGTGAGAAATCGAGGCAGCGGCCACCGGGACTGTCGGCTGCGGCTGCGGAAAAGAAGTGCATTGCATTCGCAGACTTCACGGATCTTCACGGGTTTACCCTCTGATAATTTAACATAGCTATTGAAAATTGCCATTTATAGTTGATTTACCCATGAAGAATGGTGATTTCCATAGTTATGTTAGTTTATCAGAGGGTAGTTGAAGGGGGTGAGAGAAGGGAAATCCCATCGGAAACCACAGACTCGAGAACAGACAAATAATTCTGGGATATTCTGGGAGTCATATGGAGTCATGTTTAGGGTGTGAAGTACACAGCTGTCCGATTCTGTTAGTCCATGGTGGTGTAGGCTTTGGGCGGCCATGAGTGTTTTCACCTTTGCGTGCGACTTGGTCGTCCATGGTTGAACTGGTTGTTGAACCACCGGCTGAGGTCAGCTGCATTGCACCGAATTGCCAAAGCAAATAATCACTATGAGGTGCTGGCTGCCAGTGTGGATTGAATCTGTAGCATTTGAGTTTCAATGGCCAAAAGAGAATCAATACTGGAACGGAATCCTGGAACCCTTGTAATCCAATCGCGGGTTCATATTAAACATCCCCATTCCATGGTCCCACTCATATTTCATAACATGTCATCCCCAAAAAATGGATGGTTTCTGGGATGGGATTACTGCGGCCAGGTGAAAGGGGACGAGCGTTTGCGTCTTCTGGCGTCCAAAGCCACACGCCACGCGGCAGGGTGGAGATGGGTGGAGGGTGGCTATGGTGGCTGTAATTTTTCCTTTCCTGCAGGGATTGAAGATTTTTCAAATCGATTCAATGATTTTTTCCGATCATTTGGTCTCATTTGTGTGTAATGATGGGAGGCACCGAAAAAATCATCAGACATGGTGTTCCTCTGCTTGTGTTCCAGGTATGCGTTTCTTTTTTTTGGCTCCTTTAATAGAAGGCAGAAAGTCTGCTCGATTTTCAGAATTGCCCTTTGTTTTCAAAATTGTCTTTTGGGAAATCATGAAACCGAAACCAAATTCCTCCAAGAATGTCTTGATTTCCCTAATTAAATTACATCAATACATTTCCATATATTTCTTGGTTTACCCAAGCTATCCCACATTATCCAGAGTTTTTTGTTTGGTTTACCCAATCCATTTCATGCTCTTATCCTCAGCTGTCACACACCCGTTTGTTGCAATTGCACCAGTTTGTTCTGGCAGAAAAATGTTCGAATTTGGCCTTGGACGAGTTTCAACTGGAATATGCTTGTGTGGCAGTGGGAAATCATACATCAAAAAAGCGTTGGGTTTTGGTCGGGTAAAGTCGCCTGTTCTGTTTTTTCCCACCTTTGATGGTATAACACTATAACACTTCCAGAAAAGAAATTGCAAATACGAGCAACATCCAATTCAAAGGCATTCCAGCTCGTTTTCCATTCTTGCGGCATAGATCCAAATGACCATGCCTGGCCACAACCTAAAATCATAGGTATAGGAAACTAAGGATATACGCTTCATGTACGAAAGTGTGGGCTGTGCTACTGCCCTGATGTTGTTGTCAAACGGTTGCAGTTTGGCAAGGTATTTCAAACAGTCCATCCAGTTTCCATAGATCTGAGGGACTTTGGTGAAACGATTGTCTTGTCTTTGGATTGGCATATTTAGCCTTGAACATTGAGAAACAAAGTGGCCCTAATGACTTGAACTCACTGAAGTCGCCCGCGGTCGGGTAAAGTCGCCTTTTAACGACAAAAGGCAGAACTTCCCTAAAAGGATTTTAAAGGCAGAGATTATGCACATTAGGGAAGTGGGCATGGAGGACGTGGCTGAAGGCTGGCTGATCTCATTGAGGTGAGCTGGTGAAGTGGGACAAGCTCAAGAAACCTCAGACCATGACACCCGACTCAAGCTGGGAGTGATCGGAGGATTTCGGAGGGACTTTAGGGGAATATGATGTGTATGATGTTGAAATAAGCTACTGCAATTATATATCCAATTGATTCTAATTGTGGAAACTGGAGCTAGGAGTTCCAAAGCCAGGGGGTCCTAGACTTTTTTCAGACCATATTGGAGGACTTTAGGGCAGTCAATGCTGAGAACACTTGCAGCATGGAACGGGTGTTTGAAAAGACAGGGGAAATGACACCTTGATTTTTGGAGGTTTGGAAATACACATGTTGCGAATTAAACAGCGCAGTTGAGGCCAGAGCACCCATTGCAAAGCGGAGCAACCGTGGATGCTGAATTGTAGGGAATGCTTGGGTTTGCACGCGTCCCCGTATAGTGCAAATGAATGTAAATGACTTCAACATAAAACCATGCCCAGGGGTGACATCTTCAGACGGAGCAAGGTCCAAAATCATTTGGGCAATGGCCAAACTTGAGCTGAAGCTTGACAAACTTGTGTCGCAGGCTGAGCGGGGGGTTGGACTGCTGGAGGACTAAGAGGGTCTGTCATCCCCTTGTCCCAACCTCACGAGCAGGTCTCAGACGAAGCTTTGCAAAGGTTGCCGGAGTTTGAACCGCAACAGCCACTTGGGAGAGTGATTTGATGTGATCATGGGTGCCAACTTACTACTGTAGTAGTTCTTCAGAACTTCAACCATGATTTATCCGCTTTTGCGACGGGAAAACCATGCCTTAACTTAACTTGATGTGAAGGCTTCACATGGGGACACTGCTCAAGATGCATCTGTGCATTGGGGGCTGTCCTTTGTCAGAGTGAATGGGGGCACGCCAAGCCAAGGCTGGTCAACATGATGCGCTGCTCTCAGTCCTTCTCATGGCTGCCTGTTTTGGCGCGTTCTTGGGAATAACCGGGAGGCCCTTTCGGATTTTATCGGGGGAAAGACCCAAGCACAAAATCCACAAGCATCTGGAAAATGGAGTCTCCTTCGCCCAGACCTATTCTCTGATGGGATGTGGCAGGTACCATTGGCTTCCAGCATTGGATGGTTCGAATACGGCAGTGGCATGCAGTGGCTCATAATGATCATAATGGCTCAGCATACCTTGGGATGACCCCCCTGCATGGCTTCATGCTGCGAGCGAGGTGGGCCTACGCGACGTTGCGGACACAAGAGTCAGAGGCTCAGTGATGATCCTGAGGCGTAAAGGGGAATGCTGTTGAAAGGGTGCCGTTTCATAGCAGTCAAAATTAAATAACTTGCGAGCTGCGTGGTTGACAGTGCTATAAGACTATAAGACTAAAGTGCATATAGCCTTGGGTTTTCAAATGTTGGCCATCGGAATCCTAAGAGTGAGCCATCTGAAAAAGAACCTTGCCCTGCAAAGGTAAGCTGCAACTTGGATGATGCAAACCCACCCTTTTGAATTTTGCGTAAACATATGCACCTCTACATGCAGACACCATGTGTTTGATTTATGCACGTTCAAATCATACTTACACATTCCCAACTTGGTCGCAAAGATCGTGGAGCCATGGATGAATTTGAAAGTATCAAAACAGCAGAAGATTTCCCCAGAGGAGTTTCCAGGGCACTCTTTTGTAAGTTTTTTTTTTTTTTCCGGGGAACTTCCGGAGGAAATGATTTTCAGAGAACTTCCTGCGGATTTCCTTTTGAGTTTTGAGTGAACTTCCCCGAGGGAAATGATTTCAAGAACATCAAGACCACCAAGGGGAAGTGATTGATTGTGTATACTGTATACATATATATATATTATATATCTATCTATATATGCACGCATGTATGATGATGTTAGGATTTATGGAACTTCCCGGGGCCGAGGCCTCCCTTGCGGCAGCTGGGTGCTTTGCAGGGTCGCTTGAATGCCTTGGCGCCCCTGGGCCGCGCCAACCTAGCCTGGTCCGTGGCAAAGTTGATGGTGCGCGGGGGCATGGGGTCCATCCCACCAGTTGCGAAAGTTCATCCTCAGCTGGTGGCAGGTGGAAAATGTGGAAATGGGGTCATGTGAATCCCAAGCAAACCCAAAAACACTAGTTGGGGGTGGGATATTTTGTCGCAAAACAATCAGAAACCCAATGGGAAATTAGACTAGTCACGCTCCATCACACTCCTATGAACATGGGTATGCGGCCCAAAAAATTTCAAACGATGGGTATATGAACTGCACGACTATTGACTTGGTCTTGGCCAGGGATGTCCATGAATGAGATGACCATCCTAAACACATTGGTGATGTGCTTCCTGTCACAGTCATGGCACGCAGGTTAGATCCTGGCCCATTGAAGAGCGTGGCCCTTAGGGAGAGAAAGTCATGTGGGGGAAGCATTTGATGATTTTGATGGATCCCAGCCTCCTTTTCCAGCACTTCCAACGGCCTAAAAACCATGTGTCAACCATCGGCCACCAGATGTCCGGATTTCCAGTGTCTGGTAAGCATCACATTCGATGATTCAATGGGTGGGATGGTGGTATCATGCGATCCCGATTCTATTTCTTACATTTTCTTACAGTAGTTCTCTCAAGTCCAAAGATCCATTTTTTGGAAGATAATCCCGTCCCCCTAATATTGAACGCCCTCCCTCCCCAAATAATAAAACTTATGGGATTCGTCCCCAATGTTTCATGGGTTCATCCCATTTTGATGGCTTCTCAAGGCTGGTGACTGAATGTCGGCACGCTGTGCCAGAGATGAATGGCCAGGAACCAATGGGGAAGTGGAAGGATCATTGTTCCATGGGGATGGTATTTTTCTCCTTCATTTCATAACTACCAATGAAGTTTGGGTTCCCCATCGAATTTCATGAATCCACTTGTCTAGTCCAAAGAAAACAGTTTGAATGGGGAACGTTTCATGAATTGGTCCATGGGGAAGTGACACTCATGAATTGGGCATATTTCAAGGTCAAAACCTGGCGAACACCAGTTGGGCCTTCGCAACGCTGCGCGTTGCGGATGAAGACTTCTTCGACGCGGTGGCAAAGGTGGGGAAGTGGCAGGCGAAGCATTTGGATCCACTGTTGCCCTATGTTGCCCCCAAGTTGATATTGTTTTTGCAGTTGGATGGTGGTTAGTGATTTGGATATTGGATGCATGGATACGTTCAATTCCACGCGGTTTGATGAAGATCGATGATTGGTTTTCACCAAGAATCCAGTACTTCCAGTACTTGGTCAATCTTGGTCAGACAATTTGGGTGTCCAATGGTGCGAGGCGGTGAAAGCTCAGTGCCATGACTTCGCCCAACAGAACCTCGACCTGCTTGGTGTTGTTCGCCAGATGCGGAAACGGTCGGTGAGTTTCCGCTGTTCCAACACCCGCCTGAGGAATCTCAGTAACACTGCCTGGGCGTTCGCCAAAGTTCAGATCAAAAGGCGCTCGGTGGTACTTCATGTGGACTCATGTGGCAGTGGAGTGGAGTTGGGGGCTTTTGCAATTTTCTGTCTTGCTTTTGCGGACATGATCTGTCTCTGACTGGGGATGCCATGTCTTGTATCATTGTGTTTCACCATGTTTCACTGAAATTTGTGGATTTGCATTGATTCCATCGATTTCTTGGAATGGCATTACATAATATATTATAATATTATATATATATATATATTATCAATTCATATCAATTTAGATCGATTTATCGATTTTTGATCCGAAAAATCCCCAGGGCCGAAGGGTTGCAACGGCCTGGACTTGGCAGGCCAGAGATGATGTCGGCCATCTCCCAGAGCGTGCAGCGCTTGGGCAAGATGCCGGCGCAGGGTGTGGCCAACACGGTGGGGCTCCTGGTATCTCCTGGTGGGCCGCGCCCAGGAATGGTTGAGATTGGTGATGTACAGTATGCATATATTCTATGATTCTATGACATTCTTTGTTTTGGAATGGATTGAAAACAACTATACGTATGCACACACACACATATATATATATTATATAGCTATTGATGATAACGACTGGTTTTAAAGGATGGGAATGTGTTGGACCCCGATGACGGAGGATGAGGAAATTCGGACGATGTGCCGCATGTTTGTGACCAGGGGGTCAGAATGACCGCAACAGCTGGAGATTGGAGCCTTCGACTGAAGATGATTTAGGGGGAGTGACGTTTTGACCATTTGATTCACCATCATCATCATCATCATCATCAAAATCAAAATAATCAAACACATACTAATACCAATATGAACAGAAACAATAAAGGTAACAACATCAACATCATTCAACATATATTCAACACCAAGGTCTCCTAATGTCTCCTAAAGATATCCCTAAGATCTTTCAGGTTTGGGCCTTCGCGACGCTGAACATCCGTGATGAGCCGTTGATGCTGGGGCCCGGTGAAGTTGGAGCCGGGGTCGCGGGGTTTGGAGCACCCAAAGCACCAGGATGGATCAAGAGTCACTCTGAGGGATGTACATATATAATATAATATATATATATATATAATTATATGTATATTATTAATTGCTAAATTATCAATTCCTACTTATTAGTTATGAGTTATTAATTGTTAAATGTTTGATGTTAATTATAATTTCATCGTTAATTGTTAATTATTAATGCCTAGTTATTGGTTATTAATGATTAATTGTGAATTATTAGTTTCTAGTTCTTAATTATTAATTAACAAATATTAATTCCCAGTTCTTAATTTTTAATTCCGAATTCTTAATTATTAATTAATTGATAATTATCCATTCTCAGTTCTTAATTCATTAATTCTTAAATTCTTAATTAATAATGAAAAAGTAATTCTCAGTTCAATTATTAGTTACCCAGTTCTTAATTACCAATTCCTAATTCCTAATTCTTAATTATTAATTATTAATTATTTATTATTAATATTTAATTATTAATGATTGATTCTCAGTTCTTAAGTGCCAATTCCTAATTCTTAATTATTTATTAATCATTATTGGTTCTCGCCCTTAACTGTTAAGAATTAGGAATTACTTATTAATTGCTAACTATTAATCTTTAATTCTTAGTTATTAAGTATTTAATTACCAATTCTTAATTAGCAATCATTAAGTGTAATTATATCAATTTTAAATTGATAAACATTAGTTTTTAAAATTTCGAACTATTAATTTTAATTATAGTTTTTAATTCTTAATTCTCAATTTTTAACTCTTAATTATGAATTGTTAATTGTTAATTATTGGTTTTTAATTCTTCATTACCAATTGTTAGTTCTTAATTATTTAGTCTTAATGTCTAATGATTAATTATTGATTTTCAATTCTTAATTCTTACTTATTCGGTTTTACTTCTTAATTCTTAATTATATCGATCATTAATTATGAAATTCTGATTATTTATTTTTAATTCTTAATTATTAATTCTTAATTGTTATTGATTAATTGATTAATTATTAACTCTTAACTCCTAATTTTTAGATGTTAAATCTTAATTCTTAATTCCCAACTACTAATTATTAATTATTAATTCTTAATGTTTTATTCTCATTTTCTAATTATTAATTATTGATTACTAGTTCTTAATTCTTATTTTTTTAGTTATTAATTATTCATATTCAGTATTAATTCTTAATTATCAATTATTTATTATTAATTTCTAATTGCCAGTTTCTAATTCTTAATTATTAATTCTTAATTCTCAATTCTTAATCATTATTTTTTAATCATTAAGTCTTAATTCTCATTCTTAATTCTTAATTTTGATTTCTTGATTATTAATTATTACTTATTAATTCTTAGTTATTAATTATTAACTATTGATTATTTATTCTTAATTCTTCCTTCTGAATAATTCTTATTTCTTAATTATTGACTGTTAACTATTCATCATTCAGGATTAATTATTAATTGATAATTAGTTAATAATTCTTGATTATTAACTCTCAATTCTTAATTCTTATTTCTTACTGCTTAATTCTTAATTCTTACTTCTTAAGTATTAATTCTTAAGTCTTAATTATTAATTATTCATCATTATTTGTGAATTATTAATTCTTAATTCTTAATTATTGATTATAGTTATTTTGTTTTGATTGTTAATTATTAATCATTAAATAGTAATTATTCTTTATATTGATTATATTATTATTTTTTTGTATTGTGAGTGTGAACATTGTTTTTTTGTAATTAATGACTCCCATGAAACTTATACTGCCGATAGGGACGCTCCGTGGAACAGTTGCAGAGGGGCTCAAGTGGAGCTACCTCAGATGGACCCCAGAGCGCTTCTCCGGAAATCACCACGAAAAAACAATTACACAATTACAGTATACAATCGGATTAGAGAGAGAGAGAGAGATACGGTACATAACTCATCAAGAATATCATCAAACAAATGACCCGGAACTCATCAGCAATTCCGTTACGTATCCACGAGCCAGAATCCGTTTGAATCCATTAGCATCAGGGGCCGTGTGCTCTGAGTCTTAGTGCATCTTGCCCTGCTCGATTTCGCCATGGCGGGGTTTGGGGCTAGCAGCTTTCATGATCAGGTGACATCAGCAGCATTGTGGCAGATGTTGAGTGGGCACGGGGCGGCGTTTTGAAAGTTAACATGGTGTGTACCCTGTGTGTATATCAAACATGTAACATGTGTTTGATGTTGACATATGTTGACTGTTTGACTCGAAATCCGTGTTTTCTTTGAATGATTTTGAATGTATACATGGTGCCTTCATGTGCCTTCCATGTCAATGCGACTCAAATTTCAGGCGCTACCGCTGACGGGTCATCCCTCACGCAGGTCCAAAGCGTTCGAAACCAGATCCGAAACGCGCTGGAGGCTCGGCCCATGGGCGATGCCTCCAAGTTTGGAGGGTTTTGTACCAGCCACTTTTGGTGTGTCATTGGGGATGGTTTATTTCTTTCCACCGTAATCTGAACTGGCAATGAAAGACAACTATGGGGGAGACTGATGCCAACCGATTTATATTTGCATGGCATATTGTTGACTAAGTATGTTTGACTGGCGGGTTGAACCTGCTGGTCCTTGCGGACCTTCCTGCGTGACCTGACTGGCCGACATCACAAAGGATGCCAAGGGGAACCCCAAGCCATGACTTGTTTCAGGTTTGTGATCATAATTTGCGCCAGATCTTCCGGAGTACAGCCATTTCATACAAATTTGCAAGAATACCAAATAAACATAAAGAAATAAACAAAAAAATAGTGATAAAGGCAGATTTTGTTGGTTTCCCTGCAATGTCACCTGCATGCATGCCATCTAGGAGGACGACGACGCAGCTAGCGAGTGGTTTGATGGGACACTGAGTGAGATGCCGTGGCTGCATTCATTGCCAAATCACTGCGAAATTAGGGGCGCAATTAACAACGCAGCAGATGTGAGCGCTATGATACCCTAGGCATCCTTAAGTAACAACATGGAACATGGGAATGTAGACAGAAAAGGACAGAGTGGGTATTGTAAATGTATATTTATTACCCTCTGGTAATTTAACATAGCTATTGAAAATCACCATTTTTAATGGGAAAATCCACTATAAATGGTCATTTTCAATAGCTATGTTAAATTACCAGAGGGTATGTAACGATAATTGAACCAGGAATTGGGGGTTGTAACAATCACAAGTGAACATGCACTGTAATCAAGTAGAGTTGAGGGTTCACTTTCCCAATTTCAAAGTGACTACAATTAGCCCATAAAGGTGGGGGACAACTGGGACAAAATGGCATACAACATGGACAATTTTCAGAGTGAATATGTTGTCCCAACTTGGAAGTTTTAACGGGTTTAACCAACGAAGACCCGTCACACTAGGGGTGCTGAAATCCACCAGAATCCACCATGTCAGAATAACAATGGGTAAGGGAAAGAAGGATAAGTTTTGGTTGCTATATAAAAAGATCCTTTTTAATTTTAACATCTATATAAAAGGTTTCCAAAGATGCTTAGAGCTGGCGATTTTCCAGGACACCCCAGGATCTAAGGGTGTAAAGAAAGGTCCAAGGCTTTCCTGCCTCAGGACCGCTGCGAGCTCGCAAGCGGGTTCGCGGCAGCAGTGTAGCTTGAAGAAAGGGATCTCCGACTCGGGGGTCTCGGACGTTGACAAAGACTCAGAACTGGAACATCTTGAAATATTTGAAATATCTTGAACATGCACCCAAATATCAATGATTATCAATGAGAACAAATCTGAGCTATAGATAATGTAATGTTAGTAATGTTCATAAATTTTTACGCATGATATGCATGAAGCCCAAAGATCATCCCAGTTTGCTCTTGAGGCATTTTGGGCCAACATGTGATGCCCCAAGTGGGCGATCACGTGGTGGTGCTGGACCCGCAGTTGGCGCGATGGCTGGTGGAACCCACTGGAACCATCTTGGAGGTCCGGTGCGATGGCGGCCATGTGAAGGTGGAACATGATGGGGCAGCCCGAGAGGAGCGATATTACAACACCGGCAAGGACGGTGTGTATCAGCAACTTGTCCACAGGGAGCCGGGCTTTTGAGGCGGGGGCGGGACGAAAGGTAATATGGAGCTGGAACCACTTTATTTGTGGGTGTGATGTGCTTTGGAGGGATTGACTAAAAATTTTTAGGCATTTCCATGCATTTCCACTTTCACTTGCAGTGTTTGCTGATTATCGAGATGCTTTGGATCTTCCTGCCTTTGTGCGATGCGTTCCGGACAGTGTTCAGGGAGGATAAACCCCCCAACTGCTGCTGCTGCTGGGAACCGGAGTTGCGCTTGGCCTAGCAGCCAGCTAGCCATGTTTGAAACATTGCTAGTGACTTAGTGGAAAATACTGGAGTGTATTGACAAGATTTGATAAGTATTTCAGTATTTCTCATTTTCTCATTTGAAGATAGCCATTTTGGATCATTTTGGGCTCTACCCTCCGGTAATCAACCATGGCAATAGAAAATTCCCCATTTTAGTTCAATGAATTTCCCATAGCTATATCACATTTGAAGAGAGACCCTGGCGCTGAAGGTTGGCCCTTGCACCTCCCATGCCATCGCTGGTGGCTGATCCGCGGCCGCGCTTCTCGTGGCACGGCGGCAGTGATTGACTCGCTGAAAGTAATGAATTCTTTAGAGATACCCTCTGGTAAACTAACAGAACTATGGAATATCACAAATTTTAGTGGGCCAATAAACTACAAATGGCAATTTTCATTAGCTATGCTAGTTTACCGGAGGGTATTGGTCATTTGTACAATTTTATGTTAATCTAATCTACATGTTTGTCTCAGAGGTTTCCAGGTTCGTTTTCTTCCATTTGATGATTTCTGTTCTCAAGATTTCTCAAGTATTTTGGTGGTGAGTTTGGGGTGTTTTCGAGTGTTTTCGAGTTTTTTCGATTTCTCCGTCCCGGACCCCGATGATGATCAAATATAACTTTGTTTGTTGACGGGTTGAAGGCACTAAGCTATACCGAGTGCGCACCAGCTGGCAAGTAATCTTCGAGCATGCAGCATTCTATTGAACTTCTGGACATTGGCCCAAAAAACGCTCACCAGCGACGAAAAAAGACTTGAGTCTGCCCTGGGAAGATATATACTGCATTTTTGTATATTTTTGTGGTATTAACCAAGCCATCCCTGGCCAGTTTCAAATCTGAAACCAGCGGCTTCAGTTGAGATCAGTTGAGGCTCCCTCGGCCACCCTCCAAAGTGGAGGTGAAAGCAGCATCGAACGTGTCGCAGGTGCGAGGATTTGCCACAAGGATCTGAAAGATCCATGGCATCTTTTTGAATTCTTGCAGCATCAGTTGCTGGTTGAATCGGTTGAGTCCGCAGCTGATCATCCAGTGGTATGCCATAGATGGTATTGAGATGGTTAGCAGCTTCCAGTCTGATCAGGCTACCAATAGGTCGATAGGTCGATCATGGCTCCACGATGACCCGGCTAGTGGAAATCATGCATTGCCATCAGCACATGATCACCTCAGTGAGTTCCGTTGAAACCAATTTTTGTGGGCATTTGTCACCCTGGCTGTTTAAAAGAACAACCGAATTCAGCAATCCGCGAACTGAATGGAGGTTCTGTTGGGAATGTAGAACTCAAAGGTGGATTTTCCAGCAAGCCAGGTCTGATTACAAGAGGGTATCATACGGATTCATACGGGTTGTGCATGGTTATGCCCCCAAATAGCTTTTGAGGGATAACAATTCAGCGGCAATGGATTCATATATATAGGGGTACCCAAGATGTCGCACAAGCGCGCCCAGAGTGGCTCTGGATGAGGCGGCGAGCAACACGATTCAGCAGCGGCCGCGCTACTCTGAAGTGCGCAGGACGATTCGAAACCTGTCAAGGGCAAACCTCCACATCGTACTGTCGGTCACTTATATCCAATGAGTCAGTATGAATCAGTAATTAAATCACACTCTTACCAATTATAATTATGTGATATTATGTGTCTATATAATGTATTATTATATATGTATATATATGTGTGTGTGTGTTATATGCTGCATATACCCGCTACTATTTTACTGTACTTCCATTGTATACCATGCATCATATGCTTGGTTGCATTTAATACTCCAACTATAGCTGGGATAAACCCAAGCACCCCATATTATTGATTGTATATCCCTTCAATTTCAGTAGCATCTCCATCCTTTGTTGGTTGCAGTGAATGCATTTTTTCTTTTAATTCACGTATAGATCAATATCATACATGAACCACATCACATTGTTGATAGATCCCTATGCCAATCCCTAGCATTCATCACCCCCAAAATGATCCCAAAGATGTGTATTTGTCTCCTAAACTATATATTTGTGTCTGGGGGATGTTGATTATGAACGTGCGAAGACCATGAAACATCCCATTCAATCCCCATAAAGTTGTCATTCCTCGCCATGAAACCCAGGGATGACCGAGCACCTCTCCGCGGCAGGAGCGGCTCGCAAAGTCGTCAGCCAACGGTCGCCGCAGCAGCCGAGCCGCAAGTGGAGACAGCTGCGAGGACGGGATCGGCCCGGATTGAGGATGGGGCCTGTAGCACCAAAGTGGGTCAACATGGGGTAACCCTTCGTAAAGTGTGGAATGCTTCAAGCTGTTGATCAAAATCATTGGAACTTGGAACTGCTTCAAAAGTTAGTTATGGTTCAAAATCATTCAAAATCTGGGTGTGAATATAGTTTGGTAGCAGTATGGTTCAAATCTATTGGCCCATGGGCTATCAAGGCTGGAAGTAGGAAACCATACCCACATTTTGTTTAAAGTTTCTCTTTCCAAATCAGATCGCCAAGAGTTCATGTGCTTGCCAGTTTTGCCTCCAAGTTTTCCTTCGACGTAGCCTGTGCAGGAGCACCAGTGTATCTAGTGCCGTTCCCAGTGGGTGGGTAGCGGTGTGTGTGTGTATATATATATAGATTATTGACTATAGATACATTTCCATTTAATAGATTTTGACAAAATATTATAATATTTGTGCTTTTTCCACCCATCATTGGTACCAGTACCTTCATTGGTTATAGATTATTGGTTATAGATAATGTTATATCTCTATGATATTTCCATTTGTCCCCTAGAAATGCGCCGCGCATTTTGACCAGGTTCACGGCCCCGTTACTCTGAACTGCGGAAAGCGCGACGGTCTGCAGTGCCGTGGCTGTGCAGTGGGTAGGTGGCATGCGAGGTATGGATGGAAAATGATGGATCCAGGATAACTTTTGTGTGAATTACATAATATATAATATGCTATATGATGTAATATTATTTCGTATAATTATTATGTATATCCATGTATATCCAATATTTAATGTACCATATTGGACAATGTAGTTTACAGATGTTTACAGCTAGTATTCAGGTCCAATATTTCGGCAACATGCTCAGCCGAGGCCATGGGTGAAGCACCAGAGGCGCGAATCTGTCGCCAAGAATCTCATGGGGCAGGTTACGGCAAATTGGGCGGTTCGTTGAATATAGGGATTTCAAATTGATTGGTGAACTATAGTTGAAAGGTGAACTAAAGTTGAATATAATATAATATGATTATCATAGTACTATTGCGGATGGTCGCGTTGTTCTAAACCAGCTATTCTTGGAGAAGATTCCCCATGAACAGAGGAATGAAACAAACTTGAAGATCTTGAAGGGATTATAAAACAACCCATCATTGGCAGGTATCCGATCTGGCTTGATCGGCTGAGGATGGCCTTAGAACTACTTGGGGCGCATGAGTGTATGTGCATCCAATTTTTGTCTTTGCATGACAGGGGTCCTGTTTTGTGATGCTTGTTTGCACCAGGTTCAGTTCATGTTTTCTCTTTGGGGCCAACTATTGTACATACAGGTAGTCATGTCTCGACGTTCAAAGAGTACATCAGCCTCAAACTAAGACGGAACTATGGTCTCATAGTATATTTCGCAGGTCTATGATAGGATTCCTTCAGCAGCATCGCTCCCTTGAACGTGGCCCGCTGCCAGACTTGTGCAAGCTCGACAAGTGCAGGTGTGGATGTTTGGGCGAAATTACATTGCGGAACTAATTTGCATCTCCTGATCTGTCATGTCTGGCAAATTGTTGCTACTAGTAATGAACATTTCACTGAATCATTGACCATGTTGAAGTTCACAACAATAGCATCGTTGTTCCTTCTTTTTTGATCATGGGTCATGTGACCATTCTGACAGATCGCGTCGCTTCAGGTGAAGCATTGCGGCAGCCGACGGATAGTCTGCGACAGGCTGGAGTCACTGAGTAGTGTCGCCCCAAAGTGTTGATGCCGGCTACTTACATAAACAACCCGGCGGACCGGAAACCGCGCTCACAAAACGCACGTTTTCAAAAAAAATATTGTTTTCGCTGCAGCGAAACACACAGTTTGATAGGCAAAATTTGGCCAAATTTGGGCGCGCAAATTTGGCCAAATTTGCGTTTCGTGTGGGTTTTTGGCAATATGTGCAAGACCTTTTTTCATCCTTTGTTAGAGCAGGCGTTTCAGTGTCGAGATAGTTTTTTGCTGGAGGCGACTGTGTCCATTGACATATCGCCATTGCCAGCACTTGACATACAAGAGAAGATCTTTGCTTTTTGAACTCAATGAATTGGGAATGAAGTTCTTAGCAGCAGACCATGCAGCATCAATGGTTCCAGTATGGCAACTGATCTTCCCATATCTTTACTGATCTATCATCTTACTTACTTCTTTAGCACTTTACTGAGCTTCTCAACAGCGTACAAAGGATCATGTACAAAGTACAAGGTACGTTAACATCCCCCACCCCCCCACCCCACCCCATCAGCAGCGTAGCAACATGTAACGTAGTAAACGATCCCAGAGATCTCAGCAGCGTAGCAATGGATCATGTACGAAGTACAAGGTACGTTAACATCCCCCACCCCCCCCACCCCACCCCACCCCAAAATAGCGATATTCAAAAACGTGCGTTTTACGAGGGCGGTTTTCGGTCCGCAGGCATAAACAATAATAGATAAGCTAAGACATCTAAGACATGATAAGATAAGGTTGGATAGATGGAATTCTAAATGAATTATTTTGTGTACATGCATTGCCCATGTGTGTTTATATATGTATGTTGTTCACCTAATAGATGCACTTCGGAAGTTGACAACCGCCAGCATCACCGCCAGGAATATCTTCAGCCACCGACGGCGGTGGACGAGATGCCAGGCGCGATGTGGCGCGATGAAGATCGCTGGATTACTTTCTTGGCATGTGGCAAGCAAAATGCAAGCAACATATAGATGGATATTTTGATGAATAAATAAATGTAGAATAATGTAGATATATGTAGATATAATATAATACAAAAGAACATTTTAAGTTTTAAGATAAATACATCTAAATTACACACACACGTATATATACGCGTATACTGTAATTAAGTAAACAAATAAATATAATGAAGTGAATTTGCGCCATCTGCACCACACTGATACACAGCTACGGATGGGAAGCCAGGCCTGGAGTCTAAGTCCTCAACCCCCAGGACGCGCAGCAGGCGGGGCCTGGCTTTGAAACATGTGAAACCCTTTGGTTACTCTACATAGCTATGGAAAATTGCCGAGAGAGAGTTGATTTATAGTTGATTTACTATTTTTTTTACTAATTGTGATTTTCAAAATAATGATTTTAAATCTGTTTTTTTCATATGAATCTTCTTCAGATGGATGCCAAGGGGTGATCCTTTTAATCTGGATTTGTTGATGCTTTGTTCATATCATCATTGGGTCATCCAGGAGTTGGGGAATCTACTCTGGTTCAATTATTGCGTACTTGATATGTTCGCCGAAACTATCTATTTGGGAACGCAGATCAGTAAAAGGGTGAACCCTAAGATTGAAATCAATCGATGCATCTCGAGCACAATGCCGATACTGAAAAGACTTGACTTGTTCTGGAAACAAGCGCGGGTGCCAACCAAATGGAAAATTCAAGTATTTAACGCAGTTTGTGTTTCCAAACTCTTGTACAGCCTGGAAACACTGCAACCAACAGAAGCCGCGGCAAGTAAACTGGATACTTTCCAATTAAAAGGTCTCAGAAAAATCTTGAAAATGTCCACAACCTACATCGACCGAACAAATACCAACCATGAAGTCTACAGACGTGCTAATTTAGAAATGGGCCGAGGCGCAGAGGAAATCATCCGTCCACTAAGTGATGTTCTATAGGAAAAGCGATGAAAAGTATTGGGGCATATAATCAGAAGACCAAGAGATCACCCACAACATCAAGCCACTTTCGCTACAAGAAATCTTTTGCCACAACAAGTTGAACAAAGAAGGGTGGGTCGCCCTAGAGCGGCCTGGACGTATGAAACAATGAAAGATTGCTGGCGCAGAAAATTTCACAATATAATACCATTTCAAACACAGAACAGGGAACACCGTGAACAAATATAAACTTGGGCTCTCAACCGAGAAGATCCTTTTTGACAGTCTTTTTTCACCTTTAGGACGAACAGCTGCTGTAGTGGTGCCAACGGGTCTCACCCAGACCTATGGTTTTGAAAAAAAAAACACGTGGTTTTTCAATCTTTCAGTGCCATGAAATCGGAGGTTGGGGGTGCCCCGTGTTGCCCAAGGTATTCGGAGTTGAGAAAGGCTTCAAGAAGCCCGGTGAGGCTGTCCGAAACCAGGCCTGGACCCTGCGAAGGTACTTATTCTGCAACTCAAACTTTATATAATTAGGGGAGTATAGGGGCTTAGCTTAGCAACTATTCTTGGTGCTTCAGTTTTCATGTTTCATCATGTTACATCCAGTTTTTCCACCATTTTTCCACTGGTTTTCCCCACATTTTGCATGGTGAAACATGGTGAAGCCATCCAGATCCGTGACCGGAGGTCCCCCACGGCTCCCAGTGAGACTTCGGTGCCAAAGCCGGCCACGTGGCAAAGGCGACGGCAAAGGTCAGTACGCGTGAACTATATCAACTATGTAACTATAATATATAATTTAATAATACTATAATATATGACGTATAACAATGTATAACATATTATGCATATCTAAAAAAATGTAGTTAAAACAATTGATATAACATTGATCATATGACATATTTATAAAAATGGGTATAATTACTAGATTTATAATAGCCTGTTGCAGCAATGAATACATTTTTCTCATGGACAGAAATCTCTCCCACTTTCTATGCATAGATTTATAAAATTGATCACCTCTCTAATTTTGAGGCTTGCTAGTCTTGGTCCCTCAAAACAGGGAAAAGGCAGACCAATGGTCAGCGATGGGTGAAGTCCCTGATATGGACATGGTTTCCAGAAAATAGAGCCACATAGAACCCAGATTCTGGATGGAAAATGGAGGGAAAACACAGACATTTCGAAAGATCTAAGGTCCAACCCGATCCGCCGCCTACGCTGCCCGGCGACAGAGGCGCAAATTTCCGGCAGGGTGTTTGATTGAAAATTGCTATAGGCTATAGGGTCAAAATGTAAACCATCTACTTCAATGACTCATGTTCCAAGGCCATGTTAATGTTAAATGACAGGGTAAAACCAGACTTGTGAACAAATGTGAACCGAATTTGGGAGCCAGACTTTTCAAGATATTCCCACCTGCCATTGGCCTGGTGCCATTCAGGGGAGCTCTGTGAGGTCCTGAGATCCCAAAAATGGAGGAGCTTTTCAAAAGACTGGACATGATGGAGCACCTTGGAGCAAAAGGGCAGGGATGGTGGTTTAAACCTGTGGGAAAACTGGTGGTTTCCCTTCATATTCCATCATTTTCTAAGAGTTTTTCTCCTAAATTGGAAAACGACATGTGGATATCAGATTGGTTTATGAACTTTAAAGGACAAACAAGGGATGAGTGTTGGAGATGCCGCTTGGGAGAACTGGAAACCATCAGCTATGGAGCATTATCCCCCCAAGATGTCCGACGTGATATCATGGACTCCTTTGAAGCAGTTTGGCCCAGGTCAAGAAAAAAGAGGACTTAACTTCTGACCCAACCAGAATTCCATCATCCTATGTACACACCTAGAAGGATCAAAGATGTGGCCCAGATCAAGTGGAGCAGGCGCGAAACCACCTTGCTGACCAAGCAGTTGAAGGAATTAAAAGCCTCCAAGCAATCTGATGCTTGGCATGTAGAGATCTGATGCGATTTGTACCCTGTGGGTCCTACGCGGACCATTCTGTTTCAGGGGTAGCATAGCTGCCTATTTAGGAATCTTGTTGCTGTTGGGCGATAGTAACACCTAGTGGTTAGGGTAATGTCCGGGCTGCAGGAAGTTCAAACCATTCCTACTCACTCAGGACATCCAGTTGATCAGAGAAGAATGTCGGCAGGAGGCCAGGAGTGTCTTGCACCCTCAAAACACGCATTGCGGATATTTAGTGGGTAATTTATGGCAATTTGACCATATAACTCTCGAACATATTATGATAATTTGTCGAGGGACCTTGAACAACCGCAAGTATCCACTCAGAATGTCAAACTACTGCAAGGTAAATGTAGCAGACGATGGCAGATTGGAAACTCTTGCTCCTAGCTGCAAAAACAATAGACGAGGACGGACAATGCCTTCCCTTCATGGTTTCCGCTGCAAAATTGAAAGATATCGCTCCCTTAGTCGAAGGTAGACTTCATCAGACCCACATTTCTTTCCGGGACTGTGCCACTCATCACAGGTTCACAGAAGTCTTGCCGTAAACACAGCCAGCAACGACAGGTGGAGGCCTGTGAACGACGCTGTATGTCCAGTTGCATGGATCAAAGTCGCAGGCCAGTAAAACATGGCTGGGAAGCCGCTGGGAAGTGCACTGCCGTTTTAGTTTACCAGAGGGTATTTCAATCATCTTGAATTTCAGCTGATGGCTTTCTGGCTGGTGGTCTCCTCAATGTTTGGCATTTTTTGCTGTTGCTTCTCTTCCGTTTTCCTTCTTGCTTCAGCGAGTCAGATCACAGAGCGTCCTTGATGTTTTTGTAATTCCTGGGCCATCCCGGGCCCATATTTCACAATTTTACCTGTTTGAGGGAATCGACACACGCGAAAGATATCTAAACTGGAGTCAACGATGCTTTCGTCCATGGTTTCCCCAAGAAGAGGTCGCCAGTCTCTAATCCAATTTCCCCATCATAAATGATGTGGACATCCCCGTGTCGGTTGGCTAAATCCTGATTTTCTACACACAAATGCGTGTAAATAGTTGGTTAAATTCCAAGGATTGAATATCATATTATATAGTTCGTACATATCCTATACAATTTCGCATTTAGCTATATCGGCTATATCCCTAAATATCCCCACTATTCTGGATGAATTATAGTGACCTCACTGTGACGTTATTGGAATGATGGGAATCATCCCCAGATAGCCCTATTTCAGCTATTTTCAGGTTAGTGAATCAGGATTCTTCAGCCAGATTGTTATGCTTATGATGTCATGCTCGTCTTGAAAGTCCTGAAGCAATCTCATCGTGCAGGGTTGATGCGCTTTCTACATCATATTTCATATCCCCATTCATGTCAGCAAAGCAATATTTAAAGATTATGGATTGATATGGATTGATTGATTTTATGGGTTTATATCACCCATAAAGGTAAAGATTGGGGGATGTTGGATCATTAGTATATCATAGTGCTTTCCGTTTCGCGAAGCTCAGAAGCTCCAGGCACTTGGAGGTTTGCGAGGAGCGGCTGCGGCAGCACTTTGAGGCGGAGACGCGGCAACTGCTGGAGATGGCGGAGCGGCAGATCCTGGGCGAGGCGCCAGTCTTTTCATGGAAAATCTACTGGAAACATATGGAAAATGGATGAAAATGGACTAAAGGAAAACCTAGAGGAACATTTACAGGATCGTTTCTACATATGTCAATGGATTGGTATATGGATTGGTAAGATAGGGAAATTCTACAGGAACACCTAGTTTTTCCGATGACATATGGTGTTTTCCTGTAAATTTGCCCTTAAACCCATCCATTGATTTCAGGAATCACCCTTCCATCTATTTGGAGCCAAACCAACCAATAATACATATTCAACGTAGTAAGAACTTGGGAAGTGACCTGACTAGAAGATAGATGATTGTTCAGAACTTGGAATGCTTGAATCACATGTGAGCAAAGACCTAAAAGGTTCATGCAGAAACCTCTACATGAGAGGTCCTATGGTTGAAAATGTGTCGCAAACCATGGACAGCGATGTGGTGAACTACCTAAAACGACAACTTTTGCTCATGACCGCCTTTGTGACCCTTAGTTTTGGTCCCTTTGTTCTGGGAAATCTTCACTTTTTTGAGCTCAACCAGGTTAAGGAGCGCTCGCTGAAGATGCTCCGGAGCTGTGGCTCCCCCGACCGGAGTTCGGGACCACAGCCATCGGAGACCAATGAGGAGCCGGAGCAAGAGCCTGGGAGCCCTGGAGGGGTTGGGGGATGTTTGGGGTTGGATTTCGAAAAATGTTGCAACACAAATTAGAACATAGATGATTTTGACGATTTCGATTGATTTAAAGATCTATAACGAATTCCAGGGGAGGGCCGAAGGTGGTTGGGAAGAGCTAGCGATACTCCGAAAATCGGGAGTATTGGCAAACACTATTAGGGGAACTCAGCATGAACATTGAGATATATTGAGATTTGGAGCTCCCACAAGCCTTGCTCCAAGCCATGAGGTACGAGACGCCCAATGGAGAGGAGGAGCCATACTACCTGGACAAGGCCGTGGGTCGCGAGGTTACCCAGGTTGGCCTGTCACGTGCCGAGCTGGCAGATTCCGTGCCTCGGCTCTGCGCCCCTGAAACATCCTGAAACATCCTGAAACTGGATTTGTGGAATCGCTGAGTGGCTGGGATGATCATCGAAGCATGAGGATCCACATGGATCCACGTTCTCTGCACGGTGTTGTTTAGACTTTTGTGCTTCACCGCAATTGACGACTGTACAGCCCGGAAGTTGAAGAAGCGGCAATTTCCAAGCGGTTTTCGCTTCCAGGGACTGCCTAGATGCCATAGTTTAGATTTTAGATCTTCTTTTCGCACCGGGTGGGTGACTCACAGTACCATTCCAGGTAATTGAAATTTAATGATGGCAGCTGGTATCATACTGATAATGATGGCAGCTGGTATCAAAATGAACGCCTTTTGAGTTTTTATTTTTCTTTGCCACAGGACATCATGGGATGGGTTAGTCACCGTAGCCACCCATCCATTTCTGTTCAGCCCAGGAATTGAGTCTGCAGACCATCGGTTCCATTGCGCGCCGGGTCTCTGCTTCGCTGGGCGGCAGGTGAATTGGGGTGAGGGTGAGGTGGTGAGTTGGGTCAGGTTGTGAGTTTATAAAATTGTGAAAATATAATGACAGCAACATACACAATCAAGAAATATTACATCATATATAATTCTGGTGACTATTTAAACCGCCGCCTTCAACCTCTGAATTTGTGGTTGCATTCAATATTTGACATGCATGTAATTTATGATCTCGTATTGTTGACCATACTTTGTGATTTGATATTTCTAGAGCGCTATGAAATTAAATCAAATCAGTGGTCCCCCCTATAAAACAAACAGAAGCAGCATTAAAAAATCCACCTGAAGATGAAACATGCACCATTTTCCAATGGAAAGTGGATGAACATGGGTTGTCCCTGATTTTCCCAGCACAACACTGTCTCAGGCCTAGCGGAGCTCCAGCTACTCAAAGAGCCTTGGAGCGTTGGGATTTGGTTCAGTTTTTTCGGAGTCTTCAGTGAATTTGCTACAGTAATTTGCTGGGTGGTCTCAAGATTTGTTCTATGCTCTAGTTATTTTAAAAAATATTTTAGACATTTTAAGACCACTATTTGGGATTTCTGAGAGATGATCATGGATGATCCGAACTGGATATTTGGGGGTTGACACCACCAGAAATGCATGTTGGCTCAGGAGACAACCCAGGCGATTCACGGCGTCAACCAGCCCAAGTGCAAAGGCTGGGGGTTTGAACATGAGATGGCCAGTTGTTTTTGGATTCCATGTTGAATTTCGAGGCTGTACTGTAGCTGTCAATGAGTATTTTTTGGAATGAAATGAGTGTTACAGCCACGAACTATGTAGCCCACAAGTGGTGAGCAAACCATCAAACTGCATGGAAATTGTAGTGTTTGGGGGGTCCGTTCCTGTCACAAGTCATTGCGTCCCACCCAGCAACGACAGCCACCATTCCATTGTTGGAATCTTGGGAGGCCGAAGGAACAGAAGGAACGTGGTTTCGACTTGGAACAGGCCGGCAGGAGGGTGAATGTGTGAGAGGCCTTTGAATACCCATCGTCAGAGGCGGTGTTTGTGTCAAACTGCTTTCGATATTTCATGTTGATCTATGTTATTTCGGTTCTTAATTGCCTTTCTGTACAGGATGTACAGTATTCATATCTTAATATAATATATATATATATAAATATAATATATTATGTATATGTGACACACACACATATATATATATATGACGTACATACGTACACACACATATATATGTATATATATATATATCGTCTGAACAGACATAAAACTTCGCCGACTCATCATATTATATTATATTATATTATGTTGTATTGTAAAGCGGGGTCCCGGGGGGGTCGGTGATCAACGAAGACACCTCCCCCGGACCCGTGCAAACGTACCTGCTGGGCTTTGGTGGTGCACCTGGGCGCATTTAAGTCGCAGCTGGTGGCCACCATAGCCCATATATATATATATATGTATGTATGTATGTATGTAACTAATCTAATTGCACGTTAGGGGATTCAGTTCCCGACGGATCACTTAAAAGATCCACTCTTGCCTAGTGTGATTTCCATGGTGGCTCCGACATGGTGCCATGGAGCCATTTGAGGCATCTTAGGGAGAATGAGGACGGACCGGACTACTGAATTAACATTTTTAACCTGGTAATTCGTCTAGGTAGAGTGCAACAGTTGGCCTTTCCGATTATCAGCCTCTTTGCGATGTCCCTCTGATCCTGTCGTCCCTTTAGAACCTTTTGAACATGCATCTTCGCTGAAGTGAAATTGTGCGGAACTGTCAGAAACTCCTTTTTATCGCTGCAGCTCCAGCTTTTTGAAGCACAACATGACATGAACGACAGAAGGTAACAGGCATGTCCTCTTCCTACAGGTGTGGTCACTTTGGTTTCTGGTGAGGCTCAACATTTGTGCACCTAATTCATTCGAACTTGCATGGCTGTTTGAACCGCTACCGGCTGGGATTAACGCGCGACTTTCTAGGTTTGAACTGAGTCCCCTTTAATCTTTGTTTTTCTTTCTGTTCACCATCTAGTTCCCCATTCGGTCCCCTATTTCATGCGTTCTTCCCTCCCTAGGTAGGCCAGGTCCTGCGCGTGCCGAGGTAGGCGTAGGTTTTCGCTGTGTCAGGTTGGTTCAGGCGCTTCCGTCTTCCCCCCCCTCCGCTGGTCTTGTTCCGTGTCCGTCGGCCTCCGTTTTTCTTTTCCCTTGCCCTTTCAAGGTTTGCCCGCTCCGGGCCAGATGTGTTGGTGTGGGTGTTTGCTCCTTCCCTCTTCTTTTGCGTTCCCCTCCTCGGGTCCCGGATAAGTAATCTTTCATCTCATTTTCACTCCCATCTCATCTTCATTCCCCTTTTCATCTTCATTTTCACCTCATGTGCCAAGACACCACCCTGCCAAACGCAGGGTGTGTGTGTGTGTGCCCACAGTGTGTAACGTCTGAACAGATGTAAAATTTTGCCGTCTCATCATATCATATCATATCATATTATATTGTATTATATTACATTATAATTATTGTATTTTATTTTATTGGATTTTATTTTATTCTATTGGATTTTATTGTATTATATTATAGTATATTATATTATAATTATATTATATTATATTATATTATCTTATATTATCTTATATTATAATATATTATGATATATTAAATTGTATTATGTTATATTATTTTATTTGTTATTTTATTATATTATATTATGTTATATTATAACAATATTGTATTATATTATATTATATTATATTTTATTATATTATATTATATTATTTTATAATATATTATAATATTTTATAATATATTATAATATATTAAATTATATTATGTTATATTATTTTATTTGTTATTTTATTATATTATATTATGTTATATTATATTCTATTAAATTATATTATATTATATTATTTTAGTATATTGTAGTATATTATAGTATATTATATTATAGTCTATTAAATTCTATTCTATTCTATTCTATTATATTATATTATATTGTAAAGCGGGGTCCCGGGGGGGTCGGTGATCAACGGAGACACCTCCCCCGGACCCGTGCAAACGTACCTGCTGGGCTTTGGTGGTGCACCTGGGCGCATTTAAGTCGCAGCTGGTGGCCACCATAGCCCATATATATATATATGTATGTATGTATGTATGTAACTAATCTAATTGCACGTTAGGGGATTCAGTTTGACCGACGGATCACTTAAAAGATCCACTCTTGCCTAGTGCGCGCGGCAAGTATAAAGGCCTCAGCAGCTTTTCCAGTCACCCTGTGCAGGAGATGGAACACCTGGCTGACATGAGGCGCTTCGCCTCGCAGGTGTCGCTTGGTGACTGAGGATTTCGTTGTTGACTTCGGCCTGGGGGATGGATGAAGGGGATGAGGATGAACGTATGTATAGATGTTTATTATATACATTACTGTATAGTGGTATAACTTTTATATATATATAATATATATGTATGTGTGTATGTAAATTAGCATAGATACTAATAGATGCTGGGATGTATCTTGTATTAGTGTCAATATAATGGGATGTCATAATTATGATGGCATATGTAGTATAATCTTCTCATGGGATGATAATGGGATACAATGGTATCTAGTTTCATGGCATAACAACCTAATCACAGGATCAGGATATACCCCATCCCATTTTTTGCAACACCTGATGTATATCCCCCCATGAGTATGAAGAGTATCCCATAAAATTGGGCCATGGGGACAACAATTGGATATATCATTGGAATAACGCTAGGAATATAATGGGATATACAACCAACTGTATCCAATTTGGGTTTGTCCAAAAAAAGGGTATAGTATATTTCAGTGGGAAAAATGATAACCCATCGGCACAGGGCTTATTCCCGCAGTTTTCTGGTGGGGCCATTTTGCTTGCACGCCTTCATTTTTTACATCCAAACCAGCTATTCAGCCCATCAAACCTTGATTTGTAGCCAGAAGTTCTTTAAAAGTTACAGACTGCTGATCCCCTTCCAGCTGAGGCTGGGGAGTCGTGGGTCGGAGGCTGCAAGCAGCTTGGCTTCCAGGCATGGGAAATCCAAGACCTCAGCAGTGGAGATCAAATCACTAAATCGGTCAGTTTCAGTCTTCCATATTCTGGCAATGTGAGATGGAATATGATGGAATATTGCAGTAACCAATCCAGCCACTAGCTTGACATTTGCTTGACACTTGCTTGACATTTGTCCAAGGTTCTAGACTTACACGTGATGCCTCGCAAGCCGAGTGGCGAGATCAGGACGCAGAGTGGGCCAGGGTGGTGACCAGTGGAAATCCAAGATAATTTTTTGCTATTCAAAAATGGAGATATGTTTGGACCAGATTTAAGCACTTTCCTGTCAAGTTCGGTCCCTACACTATCTCGTTTTTGATTTATTTATTCACATTTATTCTAGTTTCAGATTCGTCAGATTTCATTCCGCAATGTCACATGGGGATCAAAAATGGCCCCATGATACCTCCAAAAACTGGCTAACAAATGTTTCAGATGATTGAAGGCTGAATTTGCTGATCGCATCCCCCGGCGTGCTACTACGCCACCGCCTGCGTCTCCGATGCAGCTTGGCAGGGCATGACCCAGTTGGAGGTGGTCCAAGACATATCCCACCCCTTTGGAACCAACATGGCCCCAACTTTGAAAGGTCTCCTTGAAGAGGTGTTTTTTTCTCGGTTGGCTTAATGGGGGCGTCAATGAGTCAATAATAGTCAATAGCTTTCATCATAACCCATCAAAAGACAATGTCGGGATAATCTCTACAATTATTCCGTGATTTTTATAGAGTTTTTCCAGGTTTGCCATGTTCCTTGGAGGGATGATCCCCAGGTTTTTCCCAACGATCCAACGACAGCGGCACCACCAAGGTTCGGACACCCGGTCCCTGCGCTGCGGCAGTCCGCCTTGCCGCGCACGGCCAAGGCGGTGCCCTGTGAACGCTGGAGGTGCTTGATCGATCGCAATGGGGATCGGTCTGGGAATGATTTATGGATGAAAGATGGATGAAAGATGGATGAAACATCCAACCAACCTGTTTCTTTGATTTTCTTTGAAAATGATGTTTTCGAATGCATCATCATGATTCATCATGTAAACACTAGGGTTTTTGGGATGAAATGAGCCTTTAACCAGCCACACATTTTGATTCTTAACATGGTTTGACTTCAACAATCTTTGAGAACCACAGTGTTGAAACACATTTGAAAACAGATGATTAATTAATGCTGTTTTTTTTCCACCCTCCGAGTGCCATGGATAATCACGCTCAACCAAGTGTCATGTAGATTTGATCCAGAGATGGGGTATCAGCAACAGTTGGGAAGACGATCCGAATATTGAAGGGATTGAGACCGACCGGAGATGGTTTCCCCATGGGTTTTCGCCTCCTGTCCGTAGAAAAGATCTCTATACTCACTGGGAAGATGAAGTGGATGAAGTGGATCTGGGGGATCTGGCAACGCTTCAGTTAGACATCCCGGAATGTCCATGATATCTATGGGGTTTCCATGGGTTTCCCCTACCGGAGGCGACGCCCCTCTGCAAGCCGATCAGAAGCTGAACCACCCTGCCCCTGGGACGAGGACTGGTTGGGCCAGGGAAGTTTCGGAGACACCAAGGGTTTGCTTTGAGTGGCGGAAACCTAAGGAGAGGGGTTAGGTATCATCCAGATTTTGGGACACGCATTTCAAAACTCAAAAAACGTTTTTGTGAGGCATGTTTGTCATGGCAAGTATGGCAAATTCCGACACAACTCGGCCACTTGAAACCGATTCTGGAGGCGTGGGGTCCAGTATTTCACTGCGATCAAAGGTTTGAACTGGAGTAAGCCCGATATTCAATCTCCCTAACCAGGAGTAGTTTTCAGATTGAACATATTTCATCCTCAAAAATGACATCAGGGAACGTTGTTCATTTCAAGCCACCAACGCATTACTCTTGGAATCTTAGATTTAAAGCTATATATATATACCACAAAACAATCCCAAACTTATGCTTTGATCAGTCTTTGGATTTTAGCCCCAAACAAGCGTGCTGTGTTTCTGAATTGGAGATTTTCAGCCCCAAACGACTCTTCAAAATCTTGACTTTAGGATGATTCACACAATCCTGGAATGAGCTGCTCCATTTCTTGAAGGAGCCAGACACGCCTCCACGCCGAGACGCCAGGGATGCAAGGCCCAACGCTTCCAATGTGGCGCGACAGCATGCGACAGCAGGTGACAGCCGTCAGGTGAAATCCTACAGATCAACTGTATTCAACTGTTGTGGAGCCTGATTGTGCCTTTGAATCAATCCATCTAAGATCATCTAAGCCTATAGTGATCTATAGTGCATTTCACACATTATGTATAACATGCAAAATATATGAACTAATTAAAAGTTATAAGAATAGCCAAAACCCTTTTGACATCATCAACCCCGCAACGAATCCACAATGACTTCCGTTTAGCACCTTGGAACGGGATCACTTTTTTATCAACAGATCCTGAGGTCTGGCAGCACGTTGATAGCGAGGGGCGCCTGATCTTTTAGATCACTGCTGCACGTTGTAACATTTCACTGCTGCCGTTTGCGGTAGCAACTTCCGGCAGTCGTGGGGCTGAGCATGGAGGACAGCCGTGGTGTCAAAGATCAACTGTTCCGTATCTCACTCTAGGATACTCTAGGCACGTAGTCTAGGAGGCTTTTGGTATTCCGGATGCTTCGCATTTGAGGAACATGCGGAAAGTTGGAATCATTCCGTTGGCTTTGAGGAGCGAAGTTTCTAGCAAATTAACAAGAGTATTCTGACTTCCACCAGGAAAATTATGCAGACTCCGTACTGGGAGGTATCTGAGACAGATTATCATACTGATGCTTCAGTACATAGTTTGAGTGTACCCGCTGCCATCCAAGTCAACCAATCGGCGAAGTGCTGCAGTGCCAAAGGCATGCGGCAGCATTCGCTGGGGCGACTGCGTGGTTCCGATGGCATTTCCGACATCTTCCGGCCACCAGTAGACTCGGATTCCGCATTGGGTAGCTTTTCTTGGCTGCTGCCCAAGCGGTGATCAGGAAAATTGATGAAAATTGATCCCCCCGCAATTCTGCACATGGTATGGAATAGTAATTGAATACAACTCGAAAGTGCCACTGCTCAACTGTGCGACCCTATGGCGGCACATCTTCTGGCTTTCCGGTTGCAGATATCCTCATGTGATTCAGTCCCTAAATCAAGCCAACAGGCCCGTCAATCTGAGCGGACAGTCAGGCTGGAGAGAAAAATGTTACGGCGGCGACTGATTGACTTGGATGTATCCGACTGAACATGCCAAGGTATCGATCAATCCATTTGGCCCGATCAAGGTCAGCATCTATTCTTTTGACGCCTGTGCTTGATTGATCTATTTCGCCATTTGACCCATACATACCCAAGACAGATGAGATCTCTAAAGGTTTATAATCTTCACATCTGTGTGTTTTTGTGAGGTCCTCCATGCGGCAGATCTTGATGCAGGGCATGGGCAAGTTTCAGCTGCAAAATGTCTGGGCACCTGACCCTGGCTGGAGGGCCCCTGATGGAGGCACCTGGGTAGATCCAAAACCGATTCAGAAACTATCGGCGATTCGGAAACTATCACGATTCATGCAGAAACTATAGAGCTTTAGAAACTACAATTCAGAAACTAAGATTCAAAAACTATCTCCACAGATTCAGGAACTATCGTGATTCAGAAACCAGCGCAGAAACTATCACGATTCAGAAACTATTTCCTACGATTTACAAAACTAACGGGACCCAGAACCCCAAATGGAACTTCAAATTGACTTGGACTGTTCACAAGGGTAATATGATATCAACATTCCCACCCCCATGGAACTTCAAATTGACTTGGACTGTCCACGAGGATAAGATGACATCAAAATTCCCACCCCCATGGAAAGTCAAATTGATATTGAATGTCCATACAGGAACGACGTTATCAAAATCTCCACCCCCATGGAATTTCAAATCGATGTTGACTGTCCATACACACCCCCATGGAACTTGAAATTGACTTGGAGTGTCCACACGGGGAAATCTATTTCCGTCGATGTCGAAACTATTGCGATTCAGAAACTATCACGATTCACAAACTACCACGGTTCACAAATTATATCGCGATTCAGAAACTAGCGCGGCAACAATAACTCACTTAAACATCCCACTGGGAAATTGTTGTGGCTCAGATACTATGGAAAATTACGGATCTTGTGGAATTCAGAGATCGACTTCCTTAGTTTCCGAATCCGCCTTTCTTTGCTCCCAAATTTTCGTTTCCGAATCCGCCTTTCTTTGCTTCCAACTTCCGACTCTTAGTTTCCGAATCCGCGCGTTTTTGTTTCTGAATCAGTCTTAGTTTTCCGACTCCGCGTGCCTTTGTTTCCGAATCTTAGTTTCCGAATCCGCCTTTCTCATCCTCCTTCAAATTTAGCAACGTAAAGGGGAGGACTTGGGCTACAGTACTGAATGCCAGCCAGGGATCGTTTTGTACAAAAAGGAGGAGTTGGGACCACCTTTTTGTATTTGCATTCATTTTGTAGTTGATTCCTTTCAAATCCTCATTTGCATTTTGTAGTTGTATATTTTGAAGTGAGAAGAGGTGGAAAAAAGGAAACCGTGCGTGACATGTACATGGACACAGATCATGAAGCCACAGAATGCCATCTAACAAACAAACTGCACGGGGTCAACACTTGATCCAACTAAATTCAATCATAGACAACTACAAAATGTTCTCCGAAATTATGTTGGTCGGAACTTTGGATGGCATAGACCCAACTACAAAATGTCATTGGGAAAATTCATGTTAGCAATTCCGATTTTCAGCTATTTTTAAACTTCAGATGCATTGGATTTTGTAGTGCTGATTTTGAATTATTTTCCGAGTCAGAAAAGGTTGTGTTCCGTATTTTGTAGCTGCAAAAAAGGTACCATGCACTGAATTTTGTAGTTGCGCACCGTATGCATTGCGTTTTGTACCTACCAAAAGCGTCTGCACAACTCCTCCCCCCTTATATCTGAACCTGATCCTTTCTCAGTTTCCGAATCTTAGTTTCTGAATCCGCGTGTCTTTGTTTCCGAGTCTTAGTTTCCAAATCAGCTCTCTTGCTTTAGTTTTCGAATCCACGGTTTTAGTTTCCGAATTCTACTTTTTAGTTTCCGAATCACAGTTTCCGAATTCCCGTCCTCAGTTTCCGAATCGTCTGTTTCTTCGTTTCCGAATCTGAGCTTCCGAATCCGCGTCTGTTAGTTTCCGCAGCTTAGTTTCCGAATCTGCGGTTTTAGTTTCCGAATCTTAGTTTCCGAATCCGCGTATTTGTTAGTTTCCGAATCTGGGGTTTTAGTTTCCGAATCCGCGCTTGACCCACCTGGGTAATTCATTCGGAATACCGGAAGACTTCTGGAAGGATAGCATTGGCAGGATATGGGAGGATGATCTTCCTCCATTTGGTGGATGCGGCTTTACAAAAACCCATCAGTTGCGAGCATTGAAGGCCCCTTTCCGAAAGCGTTTCCACTGGCTCTAAGGTCATGAATTCAACGTGGGCCTACGCCAAGTTGACGTGTGCAGATTCGGAGCTCATGGCTGGGATTGGCCCAGCCGGGGGATGTTCGGGGAGTCATCACGGAAACGTTGAGGGCCCGTTGGCATCGCCAGAATGTGGTATGAATTATGTGTTCAAAAAAAGTTGCTGAAAACCCATCCCATATCAGGTTCCCTCACCAAATACCTTATGGCCACCTGTTGCAAAGTTGGAATGACCCAGAAGGCCCCAGCACGTGGCAGGCACCCAAAAGAAACCTCAAATCCCCGAAAAGTGCACTGGGCTTGAGTAGTCACTGGATTGTTCTCCCCACGTGGACTGTTCAAAGCTGAAAACCCCTGGGCCGCTGTGTCATCGCGGAGCAGCGATGACGGCCATCTACGAAAACTTGCGGCAGCTGATTACTGTTGCGGCTTGGCATTCTCGGATCATATCAGATCACTTCTTTTTGGAAGTTGGAAGGGTAGGACATCTGGAGGTCTGATCATTTCTGGAGGTCTGATCTTGGGGCAGACATGCCTGAGAAGTGTTCCTTTATATATGTTTCTTTTTAATTTCGCGTTCTGTACCCGAAAGACTTGACATGCCTTCCAGCATCTTCCGGTGAGTGTTGCTGGTAACTGAGGTGGATGAGTTGCGGGATGTTGGTCTGCAGCACTACATCAGTTTGCCACGCATTGCGGCCATTGGGACGCAAAGTAGTGGCAGCTTGGTTCGGCAGTTGGGTGGCTGAGTGACTGTGATGTTGGGGTTTGCAGTAGGTCCGACCATCTCAATCGTGTTGCTGAAGATGGTTCAAGATGGAACCCATTCTGGATTTGTTTCGGAGTGTTTTTTTCAAAATAGGGATGTACTTGATGATGAAGATCATCATACATCATCATTGGCCAACCACATTTTTCTACATTTCCATAGGCTTTTCATGGGTTTTCCAGACTTCTATCAAGGTCTCAGTCTGCTATGGCCCTGTGGCGTCATGTGGCATCTATGGCACCGAGGTAAAAGCTCATTGATTGAATCCATCGTCGGCTTAGATTTCCTTCCTCGAGGCGGCGGGGTAGTGACCCGTCGTCCCTTGGAATTGCGCCTGGTGCACTTGAACACACAGGAGACGAGTCGACCAAGCCATTGAAACCATGGAATCCCACGAGTGGGTAGAGTAGGGATAGTAGGGTAGGGAAAAAAGTAATATATATATAATATCTATATATATATATATTATAATATGTTGGATATTAATTAATGCTTCTTATGATTGTTTAACAGGATTTGGAGGGATTGGCTCCCTCTTGGGGATATCTGCAGACCAGCTGGGCGTGATCAACATTTGCACGGTGAAAGACAGAAACTGAGCCTATGGACGGAATAACTGGCAGGAACCGACCAAGCGTCACAGTTTATACATTATATATATGGGATAGGCTGATATCGGTAACGAAATTTGATGAGATTGAGTAGGTGTTAGGAGGCAGATTAGATAGGTAGATGGCAAACGTGCGCAAGAAAGAACATCAGATTTGCCAAGCCAAAGTGTGAACCAGGGCAATGCTGTCACTATGATTGCAGCGTGATGATAGTACATTTATATTGCTCAATTCACTGGAGCATCTGAAGTCCCCAGCCTGCTGCAATTGGAGGAGTATGCTGAAAATGAAGCGTGGGCCGTGTTTGACAAGGCGCGAGATCAATACATCAAATGCATCAAAGCCTGCAAGCACCGAATAGCGGAACTGCTAAAGTTACTGTATTGGGTATGTTGCAACTTGGGTCACCGAAGTCCCCTTTGTGCAGGTTGGTGACAAGAAATTCACGAACTTCAACGACGTCAGAGATGAGATCGAAAGACAAACTGACCAAGTGGCTGGTTGCTGGGCGCATTTTCAGACGTTCACTGTGTGGGGAAAACGCTCTTCAAATCAGAGGGGTCTCAACTACTGGTGTTAGTGCAACAGTTGTTTCAATAGTATGGTCATGGCTTTGGCTTTGACTTGTGTTGAAGCCATGTCGAAGCCATGTTGAAGGCATTGGAGAACCCAGGTTCCAACAAGGGCATCGTGAACGACCCCATCATCCTGACGATCTACGCCACGGGTGCACCAGATCTCACCTTGATCGACTTGCCGGGGATCACGCGTGTGCCGGTGAAAGGCAGCGATCAGAAAGATGATGTGGAGAAGGTTCGGATTGTGCAATGTGTAGGGTTTGTGCGGTCTTGGCTTGAGGCTTGATATGATTGATATGAATGATATGATTCACGGCGGATTTTGTTTTTATTCGTAGGGATTTCATTTCTCGAAATTGCAATGTGAATACGGATGAAGTAATAATTCGGAATTGATTCATTGGACATGGAGATTTCATAGGGGTCCAGTAGTTGGGAAATCCTTAAATGTCTAAGGAACACGTGATATGAATAGGGACTAAAGATTCTGACGGCCCAACACTACCTTGTGTCAAGCATGGATGGAAACAAACCATGTGTAGATGTTATTCCGGCTGTTCCTATTCCAAATGGATGCGTTCAATTGCTGTCTTGGATTAGTTGGATGTTGGGGGATCATCACTGATGGGCATCTCACGTCAGCCTTGTTTGTCATTGGTGATGCCACTGGTACATCCTGGTACTGGTTTTCGGAATGGTATCAATCCCAAAGATATGGAGATTAAGCCGCTGCCAATCTGTTAAAACAGAGGTGTCAACCACCGGAGAATCATGGAGATTTAAGCCTCCAAACATTGGAGATTCTTATGACCAAGACCTGGGGATGAAGTGAGATTTTTCCGCACTTGAAACAATACCATGTTCAAGAATGTTCAAGACATCCAGGCTAGTTTCAGAATATTCTGTTTCAGATATATCACGCAGGGTCACATGCGTTTTTTTTCTCAGCAGCAACTGTAACCATTTAATCATTTGCAAACAGTAGCCGGGAGCAAGATAGCAGATCTAGGCTATTCTAGGCTGAGCTGCACCTCAGGTGACTCGAGACATGACCCTCCACTACATCAATGATCCGCGCACAATCGTCCTGGCCGTTTCCAGTCAAAGATATAGCGAAACAATCTAGAAACTAAACTGGTTGGATATCTCTGGGATCACAGGATGATCAGGATGGCCCAACCTTGGGTGAAAATCAAGATGGCTTTTCTGGAGAAAATCTGAAGCATGATGTTCCTTAGATGAACCAGGTCATCCAGTTCACGAGTCATCTTTTGAGGATCTTTTGCTTCATCCCTGGCCGGCCAATTGAGGTTCTTCCTGCCAATCAGGATATGTCTGTCTCAGACTCCCTGCAATTGGCACGGCAGGTAGATCCTCAAGGCCTGCGAAACTGGGCTGCGAACACCAGGCTGTGCAGCTGGTGATTTGCTGGTGGTGGCAGTGGGTGTGGCTTGTAACCAGTTGTAGCCTATGGTTAGCAGCTATAGCAGTTGTTGCTGGTTTCTGGCTTGCTGATTCCATGTGTTTCTTTTCCAGTGTCATGTGGCACTTTCTTTCTCAATATGCCATAATTTTTCAGAATCAGCTTGTTTTGCTTGCCCGCCATTCCATGTAACTCATATCCGCATCTCAGGATCAATTGGTGTGATCACAAAGATTGACATCATGGATCAGGGCACAGATGCCGCAACCATGTTGAGAGGAGAAGATGTGCCGCTACGACTTGGCTATGTTGGCGTAAAGATGCGCAGTCAGCAGGACATTGTGAACAAGAAGCCAGTGAAGGACTCGTTGAAGGACGAAAAGGATTGGTTCGAGAACCACCGAGTCTACAGCAGCTCGGTTATTTTGATTTATTTTGTACACTTGGCACCAGGGTTGCGGAGTCACGCGGGAAACCTTTCCTCTCATAGTCAGTTGATTTTTAGTGAACCAGCTGCCATCAGCTGCTCATTCTGCCAGGTAAGCTCCCTCCTGGACTTGTGGGCACGCCAGTTTTGATCGACAAACTCACGCAGATCCTCTTCAAACACATTCGGCGATTTCTCCCTGAGATCAAGAAGGACTCTTCCTTGGGGGGCTGTGTTGGTGCCAGGGGCCGTTTAGATGGGACCCCTTACCCTATACCACCCATTATATTCAATTCGCGGCCAGGTGGCCATTGTTTTTTGACTGGTACAGAATGCGTTGCAACTGGCAACTGCAACGGAATGCCCACCAAGGTAGTTACAAGAAATGACATGAAACAAATGTATTAGCATAACAAGAGCTGGGCCATTTGCTTGCCTTCGGCTTCGAACTCTCAGAGATGGCGATGGAGAGAATTCAAATAGGCAGTCGGCTGCCCCTGAGTTTGATACCAGGAGATCAATGAGAAACGTCGCTCAGTGCAAGATCGCTTGGATGAGCTTGGCGAGGGCGTCCCGCTGGATACGGCTGAGAGAGTGCAGGTCATGTGGACGTTGGTCACGGACTACTGCGAGATGTTCAAAAACACAATTCGCACCTGGGTGATATTGCTGGTGCGCGGGGGAGGTGGAACCTTATTCTTTTCATTTCTTTTCCTATTCCTCAGAAATGGGTTGGGTGATTGTGAAGACGAATGGACATCTTGACATGTTATCAAAGGGATTGGATTGCAGTCATTGATCTCCTATGTAATCAGTGCAGTGATTTATTCAGTAATAGGTGATTCACACCTTGTTTAATCAGAACGGCTCATATCATGTGGAACATGATGCCTTTGCGAGCATAGTTTGGGGGTATTGAGTTGCATTGCACATCACGATTGGATCATTATCCGTTCGCGTCTCAGGAGGCAAGTACGACAGGAAACTGCAACGGTACTTGGTGAATCTGGGGTCACAGGGACAGAACAGCTCTGGAGGCAACAAGATACTTGGCTCATCTTGGCTCCGTATAGGGTGTTCTCGGGCCGTTTTTTTTTCAGCCTGCTGACCGTTAGATTTGTGGGTGGCGAAAGGGGGCTGACAAGAGGTGCACTACGTAATTAGGCTTGGAGCTTTGTGAAGAGTTGAAGTTCAAGATTTACAATCGCAGTAGGCGTAATTGGCAGACTTTTTGATCTCTTTGTTTTTTTGGATCGTTTATGCCTGGAACTGGGCATGAAAAACCTTTACGAACAAGCACTGCTTCATCATTCTTTTTGGATAGGATTTCACTCCAGACGCATTTCAGGATCCGAACCATCATGAACGACTTCTTGGTTGACTTTTGCCACTTGGGCCGCAAGGTGGTTTCAAATGTGGGCGATGTGAAGCTGAACTCCGCTTCTCATTCCCATCCCCCGAAAGGCACGACCCCCCAAAACGAATGACCATAGAATTATTATGAATTATTCTGAGAGGCCACTTCCATATTAGATGAATCCCGAAATTCGGGGAACAGCTGTTTGTTTGATTTATTAGTGGTGCACTTTCCCTACCACAAATGGACGTGCCCCATCCCAACCAATCATTTCCATAAATCTTGAGTACCAGTAGCTTCTCTCAACTCATGATAACTCATGTGCGCGCACACACACACGCACAATCACACACACGCATAATATATATATAATATAATATTATATAATGTAAATATATAAATTATTATGTATTAATGGCTCTCACAAATCCACACCAATGATCGCCATGTGTGTTTCACGAGGTGAGACCAAGATCACCAGCAACATGTCGGACGATGACATCGACCGTGCGATCCGACTCCACGAAGGAGATTCGCTGCCGGGATTCCCATCCCCTGTGATTTGGCGGCACCCGATGCGCGAAAAAAGGGTGAAACACTGGTGTAATTGCCATGGACTCAATGGAAAATATGGAAAATGGTTGAAAATGGAGGTTTTAATATGTTTTAATATATGTTTCAATATATGTTTTGATTTGTTTAATGATCTATAAGAGTGGTGGGCTTTAACTTTCCATGCCATGTTTGACTACCGGAGGGTAGATGTTCTTTTACGAAAGAGCTTGCAAGAGTTTTGATGAATGGAATGGGGTTGTCAGTTTTCAAAAGAGATAAAGAGGGGTATTGCTATTGGAACATAGCCATGGAACTATGATTTGCAGGACTTTCATTTGTGTCACTCATCGCTAAAAGAGTCTAAAATCCATCCCTCCTTTGGACATCTCAGATTTGCATACATCAATTTCATGGCTTCAAACAAGAGCTTTCGGGATTATGATTCATTGTGAATCACCTCATAGACATACGTCGAATTAGCCATGATTCACATCATATATTATACATACATAATAAAGTATAACATCATCAATAGGTTTGGGAGGTTTCAGGGTGACATGATTGATGGAAAATCATGGGGAAGGGTCCAGATTTATGAAACAATATAGGCAAATGAAGACATCTGAGACAACCAGATTGCATCTATCGCCAATAGGCTTAAAAAATAGAGATTTTCAATGAAATTTAAGCCATAATCATCAGATTATATCAGATATCAGATTCTGAATTCCGAGGACACCTTCGAGTTTCTGGCCCTGCCACACCTGCAGCAGTTGTCCATTCCCAGCGTGGAATGCGTCCACGACGTCTCCTCGGCCCTAGACATTTTGGCGCAGCGCATGGCGCACGCCGTCTTCCGGCGCTTCCCAAGGATGGCCGAGGCGGCAGCAAACCATGGGGAAACCATGGGGGGTTGATATGGATCCCTGGTTTATAATTACCTGGCTTGATAGTATAAAATTGGTGGTTGAAGTGTTTTCCGCTCTAAGTTGTTGAAACATGGAATGGATATGAATGGATGAAGTTGTGTGGTCGATGATGTTTTACCTCAACATGAGCCAGGGTCAGAATGATCATTTCACCTGGCAAAAAAAAACGTCCCGGCCAACGCATGATCTACAATTGTGGGGGTTTTACATTGCTAAGTTGGATTGCTGGGGGATAGCCCCCTGGTAGAGTTGGGTTAGTTCACCATGGATTTACGGCACTCAGCGGCTCAGGCTGTGCTGACCATGACGCAGAACATCATCCAAGAACAGAAGGATGAGGCTCGAAGAATCGTGGAAGAGCAGGTTGCTTGTTACATTGGCCGCTTGGAAGCAGCCGTTGGGACGATGGGGAGAATTTGCAGGTTTGCCGGTGCATAATTTAGCAATAGTCCAAGCATGCCTTTAATGCTTTTACAAACATAGCAAAGACAAGGTCTGAGTCAGCGTTGCTGTCTCCAAAGGTTGCAACCTACATCAACCGACATATTTGTCATCTCAACACTTCACTTTCGTATCTTTCATGGCACCCCCCCTGCCCTCAGGCTACCTCTTCACCAATGATCCGGATTACCTCACCCAACACGGCTCCATGGAGCCGATGTACAAGAATCAGCAACCGCCCAAGCCTGCGCCGCCAGTGGAAGAGGAGAAGAAAGAGCCTGGAATGATGGAAAAGGGCTTTGAAAAGGTGAAAGATGGCAGCAAACAGGCGTACCAGACTGTGAGCAGCACAGTTGGATCAATGCTCAAAAAGAATGAGGCCCAGGAGAGAAGACAAGCCAGATACAGTAGCTCATTTGGCAGGTTGGTAGTTTTTTGAAAACATGTTTTTCCATCCAGGCGTGTGGAAGATATCCCCAACCAAGGTGCAAACATGTACAAATTAACAAGGATAAGCCATGACAAGCCTAAACTCTCCAAAACTCCATTAATTCCCGCCATTTCAGCATTCAGAATTGATCACTGGCCAAGGTGGTCCCTTCGTCGCGGAGATTCGAAAGCGGTTGGATTCCTACTTTGAGGTCACCGTGCGAAACATCCGGGACTCGGTCCCTAAGGCCATCGGATTCTACTTGGTCAGGGCAGTGCAGGATAAACTTCAGTTCGCCCTCCTTAGTGAATTGAACAAACCTGACAAGTTGTCGGAGATGTTGGGGGAACCTCCTCACATCGTTGAAGAAAGGCGCACCTTGCACAACCAGCTGCAACTTGGCGTGTGCTTGCAGGGATAAGCCTTATTGAAGCCTTAGGCATGAGACTGCATGAGGTCCCTTCAGGAGGTGATATCCCCTGCGTTGAGAAATAAGCAGTTGGAATTGGGGCGCAATCTTTTGCTTCCATCCCTTCATTTCAGTGTTGTGACAGGAACCCCCATCGTCGGAAGAACATGGGAGAAAGTTGCCCATGGAGACCCCCAAGCAATGCAAATAGATTTGGGCACGTTGGGCACATGCATGGGCAGAACAACTGTGAGAGCAAGCATCTGCATGATGAGGAGGGGGCGACGACATTAGAAGGCATGAGAAGACATGATACATAGGTTGAACACGAGCTTCTTTCTCCTCACCAAAAGCATCCAAAAGCAACATCAACAGTAGAACTTGACATGTATTCATCAATTCCCACCCTCGGACTGTTCTTTTTCATTCATCTTCCAGAACAGGAGACCTGTTTTGTTCAAATGGATTCAAATGGAGCTTTGGCACCGCTACCACATGTTTCATCATTTTTCCATCCTGAGGCAAGTCCTGCAGAAGGCCAGTGCCGTGCTGACCCGCGATCCGACCCTGGCGGCCATCGCCTTCGAGGCCGAAGAGGAGGAGCCGCCACCGTCGAAGCCGCCGCCCAAGGCTCCGGCCGGCTACGCGCCGGCAGCGGCGCCCGCCGCGCCAGCGCCGGTGGTGTCCAAGGCGCCGGTCTCCACGGCACCGCGGCCAGGGCTCGGGGCACCGACCCCGGCACCGAAGTCGGGGATCTTTGGGGCGAGCCCAGCACCTGGTGGAAGGAACCCACTCTTTGATGATACCAAGCGAGGAGATAAGCTGTTTGATTGACGAGGGGTCCATCAACAGCAGTTTCCCGAAAAAAAACGGATCTCCGGAAAGCCAATGGGCCAATTTGCAGAGCAAATCTCGCCGAAGAATAGGTGGAAACATTGTCAGTCTCAGGAAGGAAAAAAGAAGTGCGAGCAAGTGGAAAGTGGAACTTGATTGTGGCTGCGGATTGTGTGCGCTTGAGATGATCATACATGTCATATATTGTCATATATTAGATATTTAATTTATTATATATATATTATGTATAGAATATTGTTGGATTGGTATAGTATAACATATTATATATACCGTTGCCATAGTATACTAGCAGTGCGACTTATATGGTTTTACCATGTAGCGTTGTTTGCCTTTTTGAGCGGCTGTTTATGCGCCCTTCATCCATGTGATGACCATGCGGTACTCTCCAAGTCTCCAAGGCCCAGTTCACCAGCGAACTGATGGCTCGACGCTCCAGCTTGGCTGCTGGAGATCTCACGGTGCCATGGGGCTTGTTAGTGGGTTTTTTGGATGATCTTGGATGTTCTTGTTTTTTTTGAACTCTTTTCTTCCCACATGACCCTGGAAACATGAGCACTTCTCCAGCTTCTAGGAGAGAATAGGAGAGATGGAACCCTACTGCTGCCAGTGGCGGATTGCTCCAGCAGGTGGCAGCTTGGTGCTTTGCCAGTGCTGACCATTGCGACCCGCAGGTCTTGAAGAAGCTGACGCAACTGGGCCAAGATGATCCAGGATGACCCCCAACTCCCACAGATTCTGTGATTCTTGTTTGAAGTGACTCAGGACTCAGAACACTCATGACTCTCAACATCTCTCAACCCACCAGTTTGGCGATTCCTATTGATGTGAAAACGCCGTCCGGTGGAGGGGGCGTTTGGATTACCCAGATGCTGGTTGTATTGAGTGCCTCTTCTGCTGAGAGTCAAAGCAAAACCAAAAGTTTGGTATGTCGGACGCCGCATCACAACTCTGTCATTTTCCGTTTACCAAATTACTAAATATTAAATACAGTTTTTTTATTCTTTCTGGCATCACTCTTAAGATATGGAAAGCCAGGTGTGTGGGTGAAACGACCCCCTACGCACACAAGCACATTTTGAAACAGGTTGAGACATAGTCCTCACCTTCATTGTCCCCAACCCCCAGGTACGACATTTTGCAGCAGGTGCGCCACATGACACACCAGGCACGAGGGGCAGGGGAATACAGAAATAGCCGCAATACTACTTGGATGCGGATGGCACCATGGTGTGAAGTTCATAATGATTGCTGAGGGTTTGTCACGCTTGATCAGTTGGAGTGAGGTATTTCAAGGTTGCACTTGATCAATGGACTAGACTTGAAACACCTGCAGGAAACTTGGGTTTTTTTAATGGTTTTTTTTATATGTATTTCCGCCGAAATATCCAGCACCTGAATTCCGCAGAAGAAATGGGCCACCCAGCTGATCCAGTTGATCACCATCTCAAAATATGAGGCTTTCCCTGGTTTTCCCACGAGCCCAACACGGTCATGGGCTGCGTGGGCTGCCACGGCAGGACTTGTCGAACCTAGCCTGGGCACTGGCCAGGCTGAGCCGTGAAGCAGGACAGATCTTTGAGGCGGAGATGGAGGGTGCTGGATATCATGATAATAATCTGATAATTATCATGATTGCTATGATTATAAGAATCAATGATTATCATAATGATGGATATGATAATTATGGATAATACATTCATTATATTATTTGATATTTAAAACTTATATAAGTTGACTAGCCATGAGACAATGTTGTAAGATTAATATTACCCAATTATACAAAATGTAAACAACCTATGAACTATCATTAGCTAGCATATGCTAGCATCAATCAATACTCGCAATATTCATACCAACCATTAATTATCAGTATGCCTAACCTTGAGATTGAAAGCCAACCAAACTTGGGATACGATCATAAGATATCGATAGACATCCAAGACTACTTGGAGGGTAGCACATTGGCCCGGCAGCAGGCCATCTCGCAACAAGTCATCCAAAACCTGCCTCAGTTGGCGCTCAGCTGCTGTTATTTGGGGCATCCTGACGCCTACCAGGACCTATGTTTAAAAGGGAAATTGGCGCATCAAACTGGTTAAACCTGGCTGATGTCGGGCCTGATTCGTTGGTTGATTTCGATGATTGGATGGATGGTTTACCATGGTTTACCTATGTCATGTTTTGCCTTGGGTGTACGACCAATCCCCGCTTTGCTTGCCATCGTTCTGGATTAACTAATGGCTCAAAAATTAGCACAATGGAGTAAACCCAAGAATAGACCTTCTATTTTGGCATGGTTTCTAACACCTGTGATCAAAATTGCTCAAATTGGAGATTGATTAGCAATTATTGAGTTTACAATGAGTTAAGCATATTCATTTTACCAAGTAATTCCCCGTGACGCCATGTTTTTTTAAAACATTTTTTAATATTTTCATATATTTTCACCATGGCAGCGCAGAACTTCGGCCAAGGTTCGAACCACAGAATTTGGCCATCACGGCTTGGGCAGCGGGACTCAGCAAGAATTTGTTGGTCAAAGGATGGCCCAGCTCATGTCCCAAATGTTTGAATTTTAACAAAGTACTCGACGACTCATATTATAATAGATAATATGACGATATATGACGATATATGATGATATATGATGATATATGATGATATATGATGATATATGATGATATGATGATATTTGGTGATATATGATGATATATGATGATACATGATGTTATATGATGATATATGATGATATTTGATGATATATCATGATATATGATCATATATATTAATATATGATGGTATGTGATGATATATGATGATATATGATGATATATGATGATATATGATGATATATGATGATTTGTGATGATGTATGATGATATGATGATATATGATGATATTTGGTGATATATGATGATATATGATGATACATGATGATATATGATGATATTTGATGATATATCATGATATATGATCATATATATTAATATATGATGGTATATGATGATATATGATGATATATGATGATATATGACATTTGATGATATATGATGATATATGATGATATATGATGATATATGATGATATATGGTGATATTTGATGATATATGATGGTATTTGATGATATATGATGATATATGATGATATATGACATATTTGATGATATATGATGATATATGATGATATATGATGATATATGATGATATATGATGATATATGATGATATGTGATGATATATGATGATATATGATGATATATACATATGATATATTGTATATATATGATATATAGATAACCATGGAGACGCAAATCACCTCAAAAGGATTCAAAAAGGCGTCAACGGGATGTTGAGGTCTCGCCAAATGAGGACTTGAGCCCTGAGCTGTATAATTATAGTCCTCAAACATATGGAAAAGTAAAATCAAATAAATTACTTCATAGATAATCCTCTAAGATAGTGATATCTGATATGTATTGATATGTATTGATCAATTACTTCAAATGTTTTTTTGGGCATCGCTTTAATCATCATGAGGCGTTCAAGGGCTGTTCCTTGCCGGCGACAGCAGGCCTTTGCCACGGTGAGCCATGAGGACGATACTTTGTTCCAGGCGTGCTGAGTTCCGGTTAGGGTTGGTTTGACAATGGGGGACCTTACCCAAACAAGAACAGGGCATTTTTAACGGGACATAGATGGAAACGTGATGACAAGGCAGCAATTCTAATGGAACACACACACACACACCTATATATATATATATATACGTATGTATATATATATGATTATGATGATGATGATGATGATGATGATGATGATGGGCAACATATAAGTACACCCACTAAGTAAGAACCATTTTAATGGTAACCCTGATGATTAACCATCTAATTTTCCAATTATCACTGACGAAAAATCTAACTAATTTGCGGCGGCTACCGTGTCAGACAAATCCATCGAGCCAGGCCATCGGGAAAGAGGCCAGGAAAAAAGTGAGACGATTTGATCCGCAATGCACGGCAGCTCAGAGGACAAAGACAGCATGTTGAGAAAACACCCTGACGGGAAAGGATCGCACACAGTTTAAGTCCGTTATATAATACCCGTTGAAATTTTTGTTACTAAATCTGAGGCCTCAGGGCCGTTACAGAATGGTTTTTGGCTACCATTTTGTGCAAAATTTTGACCCTGGGTTCTGCCATCTTGTAAGTGGACCCCCCCCTGGTACCGGAATTTTGCATTGGAAGTGCGAGTTTGTTACCCTCCAGTCCCGACCATTCTGTCGGAGTCTGGAGGGCTAATCAATAACCACTACAAATTGGATGGATTCAAAGCGTAAATGGATAATACTCAACTATAGCCCCTACAAACTGGATGGAATCAAAAAATCACAGAATAATTTTCATAGCCTTGGGTGCAGGGCTTGGGAGAGGCCTTGAAAAGTCTGATGCGTCTGAGTGGTCATGAATGCTCGAGATGAGTCACATCTATTTAAATATATATATATATATACATATTATATATATATATATCGATATTTATATTTTTTGATTATGACATCCAACGTTGGATTTAATGTTTAGCTTGGCCACTCAGACAGCGTCACGCCAAAACAGACGGATGAACGCAAAAGAACGGAAAAAATGAACCGCGACTCGGGTTGGCCGGGCTGTTGCAGGTTACTTCCCAGGGATCCTAGGATAGTGCGAGTATAGCCACCCCCAGTCCCCACCATTCTGTAAAGGGCAAATCGAGCCAATGGATGCGAGCGGATGCGAGTCGAGCAAAATCGGTGACTCATTTTGTAACTAGGGGTCAGCTTGGACTGCCATATATATATACATATATATATATATCGATATATATATATATATATATATATTTTTGATTATGACATCCAACGTTGTATTTAATGTTTAGCTTGGCCACTCAGACAGCGTCACGCCAAAACAGACGGATGAACGCAAAAGAACGGAAAAAATGAACCGCGACTCGGCTTGGCCGGGCTGTTGCAGGTTACTTCCCAGGGATCCTAGGATAGTGCGAGTATAGCCACCCCCAGTCCCCACCATTCTGTAAAGGGCAAATCGAGCCAGCGGATGCGAGTCGAGCAAAATCGGTGAGTCATTTTGTAACTAGGGGTCAGCTTGGACTGCCATTTTGTAACAAAAACCTTCCTCGGTGAACGTTGGGTTCTGCCAACTTGTAAGAAGGGCACCTTGGGGACGCCGTTCTGTAGCTACAAAATGGGGCTCCCAACCCCTCGGGTCCAATCTGAACGGGGATGTTATATATATCTTATATATATATACTTTAATAGAATATACCTTATATATATATAATACAGATATATATATATGTGTAGAGTGCACGTGAAGGATGCCCCGCTAGTTGAAAGACGAGCCAAGGTTGTGCCAACGTGCTCTACTCCTTTGGTCGGATGGCAGTCGGAAGCTGAGTGCCATCAGAAAGGGCCATGGCCTGGTCCAGTGGATGTCCAGCTTGGAACACGCAGAAAATCTCGACCGGCATGGAGAAAGGTCTTTTTGAACTGTTCAAATGTTTTCTTGACATGTTATTCCCTAGTTATTTTGCATATGAAAACAGTCAAGTTTTGGTGGAAACTAATCTTCCAACTCCCTGTTTGGCAGGGTCTTGTTTATTTCGGGGAGTGTTTCGCTGAGTGAGATGACCACAGTCACATATCATACCACATGATGTTCATACATGTTAATAGGTCAAGTTAGCAAACGAGAAGTAATCTAGTAGGATACAAAATGAGAACTTTAGATGTACTATGGTATAAAAATGGAAGGCGATGAAGAGAGAGAGAGAGAGAGACATATATATATATATGTATGTATTTATTTATTTATTTTATATGTGTAATATATAATTCTAAGATGAAATTGGTGAACATCCTCAAAGCGAACTGTCTCCTATAGTATCCCAACAGTATCCAATAGTATCCTCCATTCCATTCTCCGGCGCCAGGTCAAGGATGAAGAACTGCTGGATCTCCTTGTGGAGCGCTTGCGGCACAGCGTGGATCGCTTCAAGACCTTGGAGTTGTGCAACGCTGCCTGGGGCATCTCCAAGATGAAGAAAGCTGAGAGAGGGATGCAGGTCACATCCCAGTGGTGAGGACATGTGAGGACGATGGCGTAGCCGTGTAGTTATAACATCTACAATTATAGATTCTACACTATTAATCTTATCTATTTCATAAATTTTCATAATGGATTTCTCAAATGTGTTCAGATACCAGGAGATATTGCTATATATATATATATTGATATACTGATATATTGATATATTGAGATCTATCTATCAGGATTCCATAGGTATGCTTTGCGTGGCAACAAATCACACGGGGCCCCACGCAGGCGATTGCCAGCAGCGTGGTCGCGAAGGTGAAGGAGATGAATCCACAGGACCGTGGCGGTGTCAACGTGCGCTTCACGTGCGCTTCGCGTGGTCGGGGGTCTTGTGGGTCCCAAACTCCACAGTAAAATCCACAGTTAAATGAAAAAATATATAATATATACTATATATATATATTTATATATATATATATACATCTTACAGTATATGACTGGACTGGATGTTGATGTTGTAGGGGCCTTTGAAGGCAAATTCCCCTTCGGAGCCCTTTTTTCGCGGTGACAGGACCTGTCGCGCACTGCTTGGGCTTTCGTCGGGGGTCCTTGATGGGATTGATGTGTCTGATACCTACAATGTACTATAATGTCCTCTGACTCTTGATGGCATTCTGCAAGAAAAGCCTGGAAAGCCTACACCGAAGTATACCGAAGTGGAAACATCATGAAGCATCCACATTTTTCAAGATGACTGATATGGCTGGCTCGATTGCCATCTGGAACTGGACTCGGCAGAGGCAAACGCGCGGATCAAACATGAGAAGTTGATGGATGAGATCTCCTGGGAGGTGCCCGGGGATGAGGATACAATGCACCCATGGGATCCATAGGTTTTTGCAAAATTGGCAGTTGAAGTATGTTGAAGTGCCAAATTTCCCTTGGCTGACTCATGCCCGCAGTTCGAAGCTCATTAGTCAGTCCAATTAGATATAGATCATATTAGATTGTAGATCAGAGAGGGTCCAATGACTGCCGCCATAGTGGTTCCGGCTGTTGCAGCTGATGCAGCTGATGCACTTGTGGAACATGATGTAGCCAAGTACATGCAACCTGAAGCAGCTCGATTCTTACCGGAGCGACCATCCTATCTGATGACAAGGTGCATTGATGAGGTTCCAGGAGCCACTGCATGACCCAACATCTCCCCGCATGGTGGGGATTTTTGGGCGGGAGGACTTCTGATGCTCAGCAAAGTTGTTTGACTTATCATTAGCCCATTCTGATGTGTTGAATGTCCCCATTTTGTCGATATATTGGGCGTGTACATATTGATATTACGAATCTGCAGGTTGTAGCCTGCAAATTTGGGTTTGGGATTTTGCTCATGGCAGGTGCTACTTTGGCCTCAGCCCCCTGTTGTGGTCGCTGGCCACTGCTGTGGCCATGGGGGTCACGGTGCTATGGAACCATCGCAACAGGGTCAAGTTGATGATGTTCGCAGCCACACAGCAAGTTTAGCGATTTTTGACAAAGCTGTTTGAAAAGGCATGAAGAATTTGAACATTGAAGGATTTCGAATGAGTTTGAATGATTCTAATTCTAATGTCTCATGAATTTTCCGCCTCGAGAGTGAAGACCCTTCTGAATTACTTTTGCTTTCCAGTTGCACACATCGGGTATGACCAAAAATGATCAAACATGTGCCCATGAGGTGACCTTTGTTGAGCTCTGGGATTACTGGATCCATCTCTTTGCGGCGAAGAAGTTCCGCACCCAACAGCCATTGTGGTTGGAGCTGGGGCCGCGCCGCGATCGAAGTGAACAGGTGCCGCTAGACCTCCAGACCATTCGCAAGTGGCTGCTGGTGGGCACCCTGCTGATGATCGTGAACCTGCAGCTGGCTCGCAGGGAGGCAACAGTTAGATATGGTCAGAACATGATGAACATGTCAGAACTTGCAAATGGATCAATGTAGATAGGGCAGATAGGGCAGATAGGGCAGATAGGACATGCCAGTGGGAAATTCTATGGTTTTACCAAGGCTGCTGCCGGCATTGTATAGCTACATGCAGGACAAGTATGACACTGAGATCATCATTTTGCTGGGCACAGCAGCCGTGAAGCTCATAGCGTTACTGGCAATCGTCATGCCCCACATTGCAACCACTCTGATGATGGAACTCGATGTGCATCACCTGGAGCGAGACTTGGAGGAGCTGAGGACCCAGGATGATGACCTGAGGCGTCAGGATAGGGAGCTGAAGAACCAGGAGGAGGAGCTGAGGCGCCAGGAGGAGGTCAGGTACCAGAGATTAGAGATGCAGGAGCGTGTCGCTGAGCGGGCCCAGCATCTTGCCCAGCTTCGGGCCCACCACGAGCAAAAGTGCCGGGAGCTGGTGAACAGGGTCAAGGACTTCATCCAGCTGGTGAAGAGGGCCAAGGTGAAGTGGAAGACTTTCTTGCGGATCCATTTTGGGTTGGAGATTCTTCCACCTTTGGCCTACATTCTGATGGTGATCTTTGTGATTTTTGGTGTGAAACCGCACCCTGAGGTATTGATGGTAGTGTCTGCAGCACCCTTATCCATGGCATACCTCTGGTTGCAGGTGCTGCCTTTGGCAAGCTTCAACCAGAAGGTTGAAAATTGGAAGCGGTTGACCGAAGACAACGACATCTATAGGATCCTGGGGCAAAAGGAGAAGACCATCATGTTTCTCGCTGCAAGTCGCTGAACATGCGTCATGCTGCGCGGTGGTTGTGTTGTGTCAGTAGGGCATTTGCGCGATGTGTCCAGAACTGGACATGTTTCAAATCATCCCAATTTAGATCATTTTTTTGGTATTGAAACCATAGGTCCCCCATTTTTAAAGAAAGCCCCATATCATATCATGCAACCTGTTTTGAACTCCAACTCGCCGTGCAGTGCTCAGGTTTACCGTCTTCCGGTACCGCATCACTTGGAGGAAGGTCCGCCTGTCCATCCTTTCACTGGCGGCGAGCATGGTCATCAAGCAGGGCAGGCAGGGGCTGGATACCCGAGGAGTTTCACAAAGAAATTATTCCATAAATGGCAATACCAATAGCACATTCAAAGGATATAAAGACATAAATCCTGAGAATCCTTAAAGGAACAAATTGATGGCTCAAACAGCTGTCCGAATATTGATTTGAATATTGACAGAATGTTTCAGACCCTATGCAGTTGAAAACGGAAGGCTTGATTGAGGTTGCCCACTGTTCCCATGTGCCAGTTGCAAAGGTAATGGGTCATGTCTCTGAATGGCCGGACCGCCCAGCCTTGCCTAGAATCCCATAGAGCCAACATAGCCAACTGTGCCAACTGTAAATGGCTTCTCCAGCGACACAACTGTCCAATTTCAAGTGGAGCAATCAGGAGATCCCCCTAGGCAGCCATGGGCCAGGGGACTTATCACTGCCTTCCTCAATGCCCTGGATGGATCGAAGTTCAACGTGGAGACAGCCATGGAGTCTTTGGTCATTTGATCATCTCAGCAGGTCACCGGTCTGAGTCTAGACCATCTCTTGGGTCCGAAGAATGCTGAAGCGCTTCCAGATGGTATATCTTACTGATTCTTACTGGCTAGTTGAGCTTTGGACACTGTTAATGGCTGTTTTTTCCAGGATCGAAACATGAAACACGTCTTTCCGGGCGGGGTACTCTTAACTCTTTTAGCACACCTTACATGAGGCTTGATTTTTTCATCACGTTTCCCTCTGGTTTTGATATGTTTTGATCTTGGTTCAGTGGCGGCAGAAATCGCGGCAGAAAGTTTGGTGCCCATTTCAGCGATGCCACGAGTCTTCCCCGCGGCTTCAAAGTCGCTGCACAGGGGGAAGCTGGATGAAATCAGACCGCGGTAAAGATGCCATCCGTGACCCCTCTGGTTGGGTTGATTTTCATCTCCACCTGGAATGACAGTGAAATAAGTTGAAATAATAAAGAATGATATAGGATAATAATTGTGGATGCTCCCAGTTGACTTATATGTCTAGGATTGAAAGCTCCAGCAGTCCAAGCGTCAGCACAAAACAGGCTCAAAATGAGCATCCTGTAGGATCCGTAGGTAAGGGCTGATGCAGGAAGGCCCTCTGCAAAAACAGCCGACGTGAGCAGTGACACGAAACGCACCTTTGCGCTGAGAAGTGATGATTTCCAGGAGATGATTCCTTGGAACTCTTCCGAAGAATTGGATAGAATTGGACTATTTGAATTACACATTGTAAGCACATGTAAGCACATAAGCAGTTGAACACGGGCCCTGATGATATACTAGTTCAACATGAGACATATGAGTATGAATCATATGAAATTTCACCAAGTTGATGACTGGGGTGAGAGAACTACTCGCAACTGGCCATGGCGTCGGACCCCCGGCCCTCGTTGGACCTTACCCGAGCGGAGTTGGGCCTGCCAGCCCTGAAACGTCAGTTCCCACACTTGGAGGCACAGAATGTGGCGGAATGCTGGAGCCAGTCGAATCCCCACAATATATAATTATGCATAATAATGATTTATCATTTTTTTGGGGGTCGGCAATTTTTTCTTACAGAAGAAACATCTTGGAGGGGGGGGACCAGGGATGAAATAGGTGATGTTTCAACAGGAAAGATCGGCATCCCAAATCTTGCTGAGAGATGACTCTTAGCAACCTCATGTCAACATACGTCAACCTCATCCAAAGTGCTAGGCAAAGTTGATATTTCCAGATCATTGTTTCTGAAATAGCTCCATTAAATTAAATTATAAATAAGTTATAAGTTATAAGAATATCAGCCCCCAATATCACCGAAAGTTCTGAAAGTATCCCCAAGATATTTGGAAAGATCAGCCAATATCACCCCATTTTCATTAAATTTGCTCACAGGGGCACCACCTTGGATATTCAGTTGTAATATATCCCACTAATATCCCAAATCCAGGTATAAGTGGAATACTAGTATCATTGATAGTATCATAATTTATCACCAATATTCCAACATATTCCAACGATTTTCGGGTGTAAAAAAAAACAGGCGGACGCCTTGGCGGTTTTCCTGGATGCGGCCGAAGGGGCTGCGCTGAGTGATGACGCCCTGGCCGCGCTGACGGTGGGCAAGGGATGGCAATGGGGAGAAGATGGGAGAAGGGTGGAGCATCTGAATTCTTGGGAAAATCTGGAGAAATATGAGTCATTAGAGGAGGATTCTGTAGAAAAAGCTGGCAAAAACGCTGGAAAAACTTTGAAGAATCTTTGGACGCCCATTGAAAGACTTTGGGAAGACCCATGAAAAGCAGTTGAAGTCAAGGAAAACCATGGAAAATTGAACACCTACATTGACCTACATGATCAAACTTGGGAGTTTTGCACTTCGATGACGGCTTGGGCCCTGGAAGATGCTGCAGGAGATGGAACATGATGTGGCAACTGGAAAGGAGAACCAGTGACATGGACGGAAATCATCAGGATAAGGCATATGGATTTTGAATAATTTATTTTGATATGCCAAAACATTGATCCCAGAATTTAGAAGTTAAAATTTGAATGGTAATGGATTTATGGATACTGTTCCTTGACACTCTATCTGAGTTCATGTCAGTTCCTTGCCTCTTCAGAGGTTCTGAAACTGATTGGATGGTGTTGGTATCTGAAAATGTCAAAGAGGTCAATACTGAAAGAGTCTGTTTTTTTTTGGGGGGAGAGTGATCGTCTTAAGAGCACCTTCAGCAAGTCCCCCTCAAAGAAGGAGCACGCGCTCTACTTGGCTAGTGGCCCTGAAACATCTTGTCACCATGGTTGCTAGATGTTGCTAGCCAACTTCTCTTTGAATGGTCATTCAATGTCTTCAAGTTGGTTGATGTTTTTCCAGCCCGGATGCCAGAGTTCGAACCTCAGGTTTGGTCACTTGCCGACCCGCGGCTGCAAAGTGCAACGCAACAAAGCCGCGACCCTGGAGGCCGGTCATGTTGGATGGTCCAACCAACATGTCCAGAGTTTCTCAAGAAGGGGAGGTGGATACAGAATGGGGCAGAAACATCAGGTCATCAGGTGAGGTGTACCAGCAACCTAAACTATACATACGTAGCTATATTGGATGAGAGCAGGGTGTGGGAAAACCTATTTGATGGACATCCTCTGACCGCCCACCTCGCCCCAGGTGATTTTCGAAGGAGGTGGCAGCCCACCACACGTGGGCACGGTGCTGCACATGACCGGCCTGCAGGAATTTCAGCCCAGCGATGCCAAGGGCCTCCGGGCCGGCGTGGTCCTGCCCAGTGGGGAGGTGCTGGCACTGCGGATCGGGGAGCCGACTCTCGGTGCTGCGCTCATCGTGAGACAGTCCAGGTTGGGCGCAGCAACATGGGAATGTGGCACATTGTGGCACTGCAATGACTTACAATGCCAGTTGACTTGGCAATGGGCAACAAGATCAACAAGTGTTTATAAAGCCAAAGATGCGATATCTATCGATATCTCATATTATATCATATTATATATATATTTAATAGTTACAGTATAGTGTTCGAAGCTATTCCGGCAGGTGTGTCCAAAAAATGTTTGAATTGGGTGATCAACAAAAGCGTGGATGATGTTCACCCCACCAATCACTTGGTGCCTGCTTTTTCGCCAAGGACCAGCTTTCTATTGGAAGATTTTGGGATGCACGAACTCCGGGTCGCCACCGGTGATGGAGATCAAATGGTGGAGCGCTGTTGGTTCATGGTGAGCTACTCGGACTGTCACCTCGTGGCCTTGGATCTAGCTCGGTTGACAATGGTTGAGCTGGTTTGTTTGAACCACGTGCGCTATCAGTCCCTAAAATGCTGACAGAACAAGTGGTTTGAGGTTTGGGGGCTCTGTTTCCTCACTTCCGGACATGTTGGGATAGGCTACGGCTACTGGTAGCTGCCAGTATTTCAGAAGCATCTCCACCCTAGTAGAGGTGAGAAAGTCCATGACAGGCACTATTGTAAGGGCAACACAGGGCACCGTGATTGCCAATCCGGCTATGCCAAAGAATGTCAATCTTCAAAATTGACGATCGCATTTGCCTTCAATTCTTGAAAGGATATGTTTTATTTATGAATCTTCATGTTACATATATTTTGAATATTTGGTCTACATAGACTTAGACATTAACATACATTAACTGATATTGCATAAGAGGTTCTACCATGGGTTGCCATTGGTTCTCCATTCAAAAGCTTGCTCCAGCTGCGTCCGGCCTTCCCCAAGGTTCTCCGCTCGGAGAGTATGGAGAAGCACTGGACCTCTTTAATGATGCGTGATCTCAGCCGCAACCACGGTGGTCGCCAGGGTTTCTGAATATGCCAAAAAACAGGGGAGCTGTCTGAGTAATATTGAATAATCACGGCTGGCAGGAATATCAACATCAACATCATTTTTTTGAGAAGATTATCTTAATGGACAAGTAAATGGATGACGACTCACTGCCCAGGCAGGTTTGATTGAAAGAGGGTATGAACAAGTTTGTTTTATTGCCCTGAGCATTGGCTCCAAACGAGTTCAGTGTCAAGTCACCACGTTGTCACGTAAAACTTTGTGCTGTCGCATGGCTTTGGGTATCCTCAGCAGAGTCTGAGTTGTCGCAAGGTATGACTGGGTTTGGGATGGATCTTGGACCAACGAGTTGGAAGAAGCGGTGCTGAATTTGTTGGTCGCCCTGGATGACGCCTTTGCCACAGATGGAGGTGTCTTGGCTGAACCAGGGGGTTGCTGGATGCACCAGAAAGGTTTTGAGTGATGGATAGCGATGGATAGCGATGGATATGTTAGGACCACCCCGTTTGGATAGCGGTGGTCCAGTGGTCCATTTGGTTGGATGTGAAAGTTTCAATCTTTTCCATTTCTGCATTTCAAAATCTCTGCCTTCAATCAGCCTGGGGGGCACAGGGCAGCAGCCAAAAGTGGATAAATATGGTGACTCTGAGCATTCCAGGTCTTGCAACCAAGACAAGATATAAAAGGGAACACCCACTGATCCAATTTTGTTCTTTCAACTCTCAACTGGCCTCCTGCATTTCCATCGTTATTCATCAATACTCAATCATACGTTCCATTTGGTTTTGTCCCAAACATGTCGCATTTTAATGCGGGAAAACAATCAGAGTCCACGCTAATCCATTTGAATTTGAGGTACTTGTACTTTGGGGATCTTTGGGGTGCAATTGAGCTTATAATTGGGTATACCAATGGTAATAACCTCCATAAGCTGGGATATAACTTGATATAAGATGATATAAGCCCCGCACATAACTTATGTTGTATATCCACTTAGTTGGACTCGGACGGCCCAGTACTCCCATTTCCAGGATCCAACCCATCCCTTCAAAAGGGACGCCTCCGATCAAGCGACCCTGGAATGACCTCAGGTGCTTCGATCTCCGACATGTTGAAGTCCAGCCTGTCGTCGCCGAAGCAACGCATCCAGAAACACCTCTCCAAGGCCATCGAGTCTCAGGAGGGGCGGTGCTGGTGGCCATATGGTGGCCAAGACGCTATTGATCTGGAAAAGATGTAGTGTAAATATGTGTATAAATGGATAATCATGATAATGTTTCGCAATGCTTGATGGCAAATGATTAGACATGATAATTGAATATGTGAGAGATAAGATTGAGTCTTTTGGTATTTATTGGGATTTGCTTAGATCATCTTGGACCTTGGATCTATACCCATGTTGAAAGACTTTGCACCACAGCTTGAGCCAACATGTCGTGGAATGACTGGACGGTGCGGCAGCCGTATCGGTGCTCAAGCAGCGGCCCTGGTGGCTCCGCCATGGCCAGCGATGCGTGATGATTACTACGAGCTCTTGGGCATACGGAGCACTGCAACTGCCAAGGTTGGGGAGACGGGGAGGGAAAAAGAAGGGGAACCTCCAGTTCTATCCAGTTTTAACAATGAGATGTTTAAATATATTTTTAGGATGTTTAAGGCTTTCTTATGACATATGACATTCGGCATTGGAAGTGCGGGTCACATATAATGCAGGGTTCTCCTCAGGCAATGATTCGTGACAGTGTTTGCCTATTTGACCATATTCCACCAGAATCTCTATCCCCACCATTCCCCCACTCATATTTGAAGTCACTGTATCACTGTATTAAGATCATTCTTAACCAGTTGCGCCATCATCGTCTTCACAGTCCCTTTTCCAGTGTTTCCTCCCATCCATCTATCCACCGCCAGGAGATTGGAAGGGCCTTCCGCAAAGCCTCCTTGAAACTTCATCCCGACAAATTGCTGTCCTGCGGCCTGGAAGAAAGCTCCGCCGCGGAGGAAGCCTTTGCCGCCCTGCGCGAGGCCTACGACACCCTGTCGGATCCCGTGGCGCGAGATCGATATGACAAACGAGACGCTTGGAGAATGCTGGGGCTTGGTAGGGCTTGGGGAGCTTGGGGGGAGCTTGGGGGGAGCTTGGGGATGGTAGATGTGCCATGCCAAATGGTGATCTTCAAATGGGGACAATTCACGCGACATGTGGTGCTTTGGGAGATGAGGGGATATGAAAGATATTTGTTGGGATGATTTGTCTTTGAAGGTATTTGACTTGTATGAACGGGTAGGCTTGAAGATCTTGAATACATTACATGAGTGGGGTTCGAAGATCATCACAGGGAGTTCCAGTTACCCTTTGGTAATGAAACATGGCCATGGAATTCGGATTCGGAACATCCACGATTTAAATTTAAATCCATTTACCCATATACTCCATGTATGGTATATTTGCCTACCTTTGGGTGATTTTTAGGGCAAATGTTGATAAATATTCCATACATGGAATATATGGCATATGGGTTATACAACAGATGGCTTTCCCAATTTTTCCCGATAAGCTGAGGCCAAATGGATGTCCAGCCATCCCGATCAGATCCGCTCGGCCCCCTGCGGCCTGCCCTTGCAACGGGCTGTAACGGCGGATGTCTTGATGAGACGAGTGGCTGGGCGAAGGGCTTTGGTTGGAAGGTCAAGTTGGTTGTTGCCATTTTTTGTTTGGTTGTTTGGTTGTTTGTAGTTTTACTATGTTCTACTATGTTTTGCTATGTTTTATATACTATGTTATATTGATATCGTGTGTAGGTGGGTCAACTCTACTTACAGGATCTTACAGGGCTACTTGTTGAGGTGCGAAGTAGTACTTGGTGTTGAATCTGTAGAAGTAAATCATTTGATGGGCCAGGATCGCCCATCAATTTTTGATGTCGCATTTTTAATGTACAGTTGTTTGACCAATTGTTCAACCTTTTTGAGAATTTGCACTGCACAGAATTGGTTGAAGGGAAGGTCTGCATGAAACCATGGCTTCCAGAAAGAATCCTTCGAGAGAACTTGGAATTCCACAGCCCAAATCAACAGAAGTCTCAGAAGTCAGGATGTGGCACGGCGCGAGGGCAGCTCTGCTCGTCGCCCTTCCACTGGCACAGGTGGCACCAGTTTGGGTGGCACCTTAGGGGCTTTCAGGAGACTTTCGCGAGTGCAAGAGCCCAAGGGGCCCAAGGGCACTCTGAAAGAATTCTTAAGGCAATGGCCCCAGAAAGGAACTTACAGTAACTCTTACATGACGGGGGTGTTGAATTTCAGGACTGACTTTCCCTCCCCTGTGGTCTACTGTCCTGAACGGCCCGAACGGCCCGAACGGCCCGAACGTCAGTCTGGATGTGGCCGCTCGGTGGAATCGCGGAAGTCATAAGAATTCAGGTTGGCTGTGACTTGGAGTGATGTGGATCGATGTACACATATAATCAAATATACATGACTATACATGAATATTGATGAATACAATAGGTGATATATCTGATATACGAGATATATACACGTGAATGTACTTGCCCCATTCAGTGCTGTTCAGCTGTTTGTATTTGCTTAAGGAGTCCATCTATTTACTTTCAGTATGTCCCAAGATTTGGACAATTGCCTGGTTTCCATCGGAAAACGCTCGAAGCACAGCAACTCGTTTAGTGAATTCAGGGGGCGAAAGTGTGCTTGGCAAAGCCAGCACTTCCCCCAGGTGGAAATGAATTGGACATGTCTGAATTCGGACACCGAGGAGGAGGTTCCAATAGAGAGGTTTCAAAAGGTGCTGGGTGATGACTGCAGTCCACTTGCCTGATCATGTTGATTGAAATTATTGGCCATGATGTGCAAAGCGAGAAAAGCATCATGACATGGTTCTGCAACTGGTAATTTCTTGCCTGGCTGAGGCCTTACTCCTACGTATAGGCATGGCTAGTGTGTGTGTGTATATGTACTGTATGTATGTCTAAAACTATGAACTATAATATACCGGTAACATATAATTTAATGATATATAATGTACATATATATAACAATTATAACAAACATACATACTGTATCCTAGCCGTAGTGTATGTATATGAACGCCTCATTGTTAGTATCATTAATACCCGACATCATTGCCATCATTCGCACCTGAACAAGAAAACCAACACCTCCCGCAGGATCCGCTGTCGTTGGGACGGGCAGTTGGAAGTCTGCGAGCCATGACGTTGGTGCAAAGTCTGTGCGACACCTTTGGAGCTGGGCAGGTGGCAATATACCCAGTAAATCCCAGTGACACATCCAGTGACTTCGTGATACGTTGTGGAATGACGCAAGTTTTAGGGCCCAAAAATCCATTGGTATCAAAACAGGTGTTTGGAAAGGTTTTCTTCATGTGTTTCTATGAATGTCATCCACGCGCAATACGCACAGGGCCTTGAGAGCAGCCCTTTCTATCAAACCATCATTGCCTTCGAGACCGAGAGGTTCAAGGCCTTGGCAGCTCATGACGTGCCACTGTAGCTTGAAGGTATCCTGACCCATGTGAAATATTTGAAGAATCTATAAGAATTTGTTATGTTACATGCAGCTTATCACTTCCTGTATCCCATCTTTATGTTTTTTTTAATAATAGATTTCAGATGCTCTAGCTGACAAAAACTGGCATCAAGCACCTATTTTTCTCCAGCTCATCCACACCACACATAGACCGCTTGGCCGCAGGCCAGCAGCAGTGGCAAGCAGGATGAGTTGCGCGGAGCCTTACGACGCATGGTGCTGGCAGCGGATGCACATGTGGCGGATCTCTACAGCTGTGGCAGGGGCCAGGCCGGGCCAGGAAGCTCCGCTCCGACGGCTCCGAGCCGTTGCTCCCTGGGTCCCTGGGGTGGGGCATCACCAAGGCTTGTTGGTCCCCTTGGTCCCCTTCACTGTGGGGAAAAAAACATCGATAAAAAACAGGGTAAACCATGGGTAAAACCATGGGTAAAACACTAGTAGTGAATCATAAACCCTACACATGGATTACGTAGCGTTGCAGTTTAGGTTTGCCAACTTAGCTTGGATAGAGTGACAATCGGTCCAGCCAGCAAACGGGAACTAGTTTCTGTAGCAAGCTTCTGGTTTTGGGATTTCAGCTTCTGAAAATTGGTACAGCACTCGGCCTTGCACACTCCTGTAAGTCTTGAAAGTCTTAAAATACGGTTAATACATTGCAGTCCTTGCAGTAGAAATCCAGGCTACTTGCAATGAGCGATTCCTGAGCTTCGTCATGCTTCGCCTGGTTTCCAGGACTTCATCCGGCGCTGGAGTGGAGGTTTGCGCTCCGAGATCTGGGATATGCTGGAGGGCTGTGCGCCTATGCACCCCTTACCCTTCCAGAAGATGCGAGGACAGCCGGAGGCTTGAGATTCTTGAACTGGTTGGAAGGGGTTGGGAAGCTCTATGAAGCTCTGAAACCCAGCAAAGGGTACTGCAGGGGTGTTGTTGAGTCATACTCTTACTATGGTCATATTCCATTTTTGTTTGGTTTGCTTTCATCGGTTGGGAATTAAAAACTCCCGTGATTAAGGAAAAAAGACTGCCTCGGTAGATTATTAGGTATCCAGATGTATCCAGATTTCAGGAACATCCAAGTGAAGACAGCGAAGATGATGACACCTTCAAAGGATTTCCAAGTTATGTTCAAAAAGAAACTCCACAGATGATCTACCTCTGAAACCCTCAAGGCGGATCCTTAAAAAAGACACCGCCCCCAAGTAAACTCCCACATTTCATATCATTTCATCATGGTTTTCCGACATGGTTTTCCTTGAAGTTAGTATTCCATAATTATAGTTTTCCCATTATTTACACACACACATATATATATATTATATCATTCTATTCCCATAGATATTCCCATCATTCTTATCCCCCATGGGCATCATCCAAAGATCAGATATCCGCCCATTTTTCCCAGGTTTTTTTTGGCTTTTTTTTTTCCACCAGGAGGTGGTAGTGGCTATGTGGCCGACATGTTGGCCAGCATCAGTTCCTTCGGAGCCCAAGATGCCGGTCGTGCGGAGACCACAGAGGCCATGACGAGCCTGGCTCCAGAGGTGGGGCCCGGGATGGCCCGGGAAGATCTAGGGGAAGATCTATGGAGATGTCATTTGGAATATGGGGATATAATTTTCATGGCATTTTTTCTTTTGGCATACTGTATTTTTTTAGCTAACCAACTAAATGGGCATTTACCTATGACTATCTATGCGGATGTACTTAGGAATACCTATGGGGATGTAATTAATGGCACATTAATGGCATATTAATGGCATATTAATGGCATATTAATGGCATATTACATAACTATAACCAAGTAAGTGGAGCTCTTAATGGGAAATCATCGAAGTAAATGTGGGATTTTCCGGCAAGCCTCCCCCTAGATCCCCAAAGATTTTGATCTTACCAGTCAGTGAATCTGGATGAATCTGTGGTATTGAGTGCTCTTGGCATGATGAATCATGACGTAAGCTGTGAACATCATTTGTATCAAGTGCTATAATAATAAACAGGCCAGCCAAATTTGGAATAGTAGCCCTCACAAACCTATGGCATCCATGACCATGGCAGGCACCCTTTGGTTCTGCCCTTTCCAAGATGAAGCGCTGGTGTGAAAGCCTGGTTGATGAGCAAATCAGCGGCTGGCTTGCAGGGGATGTCAAGATTTCAGACCCCCAAAAACTGCAGTTCTGAGAATGTTGGTCATTTTCAGGAATTAGATTTCCATACTGGCCCATACTGCGTGTAAGTTTTGTGTGGGTTTTCCTATGATTTCCTGAATCTGCATAGCACCCCGATTTCACCTTTTCATAGTCTTGAAAATCTACTCATTGGAGTTGAGCTGGAAGGGAGCAGGCAAAAAAAACATTTGGCGCGCTGAATCATTCTGAGATGCCTTGCCCACGGGTTGAAAGCTAGGTGCAAAGGACATTTTGCTGCTGTCTCCAACCATTAATGTTAACTCCAAGACTAACCTATTTTCGGTTGCAGGGGTTATCACCCCCATTCATCACCCAACATGATAGAATTTGGTATGTTTATCACTCATTCATGATACCCCTGAATGTTTCTTAAAATGGGGGATCCCCAATAGCTGGATGGTTTATTTCATGGATCATCCTATATCATCCTATATCATCCTACTAAAATATGGATGATTTGGGGCCCCATTGGTGCCATTGGTGGCTGAGGCATCGGGCATCCCATGTCACCCTTCGAGTTGAAGGTCAGTGACAGGGTGGATGGCGTGTTGGCCACCATCCATAGCACTTTGAGCCTGGGCTTGGGCTATGTGTCATCAACACCAGGACTGATGGCTTGATGGTGATGGGAAGAGAGAGAGAGAGAGAGAGAGTGATGTGGCTTGATGTTGATCTGTGGATTGGTGGAAGTTCGAATTTGGAGGTTTCTTGATGCTTAGGTCCAAGGTGTGGATTGTTTCCGGTAGAGGAAGATGCGGAAGCTCTTCATCCAGGTTGGCCTTTTGGTGTCTTGCAACACCTCAAGGGTGGAATCTCCATGCAGCACCAGTCAGCATCAGTCAGCTGCCTGCCATTTGTGACACAGGAGAGCTCTTCGAATCTGCCAGACTTATGGCACTCCTGGATCGTGTCCGTGCAACTCTGCCGTTGCATGCCCAGCAGGACATGGATCTGCGTTGAAGATCAATTTGGTGGCTTGTTGAGATGGAAGTAGTGCTAAGATGCTAAGATCAAACTGGAGATGTCCAAGGAATCATGTGATTTGTTTTTAATCAACCTTTGAACCTTTGAGAAACGGGAAACAGGGGAAAACTGGAGATTGCAAGGGCTGGGACAGAAGCGGATTGCGAGTGTTTCTGCAGATGCTCGGTAGAAGTTGCTACATAGTGAGTCATAGTGAGAAGTTGGATGACCAATAATTACTTTACTTCGTGTGATCCCCACCATGACATTTATACATTTTCTTACTGGCAAATCTTCTGGCATTCTATCTGACATATCTTCTGACATTCTATTTGACATTCTATCTGGCATATCTTCTGGCATATGATCTGGCATATCTTCTGGCATATCTTCTGGCATTCTATCTGGCAAATCTTCTGGCATTCTATCTGGCATATCTTCTGGCACTCTATCTGACATATCTTCTGGCATTCTATCTGGCATATCTTCTGGCATATATTCTGACATATCTTCTGGCATTCTATCTGACATATCTTCTGGCATATATTCTGACATATCTTCTGGCATATCTTCTGGCATATCTTCTGGCATATCTTCTGACATATCTATCTGGCATATCTTCTGGCATATTTTCTGGCATTCTATCTGGCAAATCTTCATTCTATCTGGCATTCTATCTGGCATTCTATCTGGCATATCTATCTGGCATATCTTCTTCTGGCATATCTTCTGGCATATCATTCTTTCTGACATTCTTTCTAACTTTCTTCTGCACATTCTTTGTCCCATATCTTCCTACATGAGGTCCGGCAGGGAACACTTGGCGTGGATACTCGCGGTTGAGGTCCGGCAGGGAACACTGGGCGTGGATGGTCGTGGTTGAGGTCCGGCAGGGAACACTGGGCGCGGATGGTCGTGGTTGAGGTCCGGCAGGGAACACTGGGCGTGGATGGTCGTGGTTGAGGTCCGGCAGGGAACACTGGGCGTGGATGGTCGTGGTTGAGGTCCGGCAGAGAACACTGTGGATCGCGGGTCGCAGTTGAGCAAGGACGACGAGGACGACGAGGACGAGGAGGAGGAGGAGAGGAGGACGAGGCAGGAGGAGGCGGAGGAGGAGGAGGAGGAGAAGGAGGAGGAGGCAACTGACATAAAATCTAACAACCCTCACCTGGCAGGTGGGGAAAAAAACCAACAGGTTACGGACCACTGACACACTCATCATGTACACACCGCTGGTGGAAAGTATTGGATCTAATCATCTTGGGCCGATGGAAACATACATGTAATATATTGTAATATCATGTAGTAGGGATATGCAGGGATGAATAAATTGTATAAATGGATTGCAACTGTGATTAATCCATCATTAGTTGATTAATTATACTCGATTCTTAACCAAATTAACCATGGATTATTTGCTAAGATGCTAACCTGGTTGATCATCAACTTCTCATACTAATGATAATTTATCTGTTGATGAACCCTGGTTATTAAACCTTGCTGTAGAAGCCCTGGTAGTGGACCAGGACTTTTTGCGGGAGAGGAAGCGACGCGATCGGTTGAAGGATGTGCCATGGCCAGCGAAATGGATCCTTAAAAGATTCGGTTGCCAGCTCCTGAGAGATATATGATATATATATATATATAATACTATCAGATTGATTATCACATCGACCATGATTGCTGAACACTTACTAATACTTGCACATGGGATCAAATGGGAGCGTGATCTCAATCCGTAGTTGCCCCCAACATCCTCCAATCATTGGCACATAAAAGTTGCAAATTATATTAACTTTAACCCCATTTACAATATATTTGATGGGCGTCATTGGATGTTTGGGTGCCCCTCACAGGGGAAGACCATGGATGCCCCTGGTGAGGTTTGTCGCGTCCTGCGGGCGGCCAAGAGGAAGGGCCATCGCCTGTCCTTGTCGGTGAACACGGACTTCAAGAGAGCACTTCAAGCGCTAAGGGAACATCATGAGGACCAGGGACGGGAACATCGTTTCTCTAGGGAACGACATGAATTCCACCCTGCTTTGGTGTATTCTTGGCGTGGTAATTAGGAGAGAAATGTTCAATTATATCAATTAATAAATCTCCCGTGCTTAAGTTGGAAATCTTCAGACAGTATCAAACAGTTAAACAAGCCATTGGCCCATTAATTAGTTGACTGATGTTGACTATACTTCTTGTTGGGGGGAAGACAGCTGGTGAGAGAAAACAACTGCTGCGGGGCTTTTCTGAAGGACACCTGGGTCGGCCCTGCCCTGGAGTCTGTGTGGGACGTCATGCTGTCCGGAGCTCAGCTGTGATGGATCAATGTGGATCAGCCAGCGGGAAACATGACGTCCTCGGGATCCTCGGGATCCTCGGGAGGCAGAGGAAGAGGGTCTTTGCCTTCGAACTGTGGCTGCATGAGGTGCCACATGGTGCCACATGGTGCCACATGGTGCCACATGGTGCCACATGGTGCCAGCAACTGGGGCAACTGGGGCAGGGATAAAAATTTCAATGGGGCCAAGATGAGCCAAGTATTGGATACATATTGGATACCAGTCATGAGGCAAACAGGATAACAATGGCATAGTGGGTAACATATGGTAACATCATGCTGAAGAAACCATTGACCAAACTGGTAGATGAAGCATTCCTCCATCGGAATCATGGTGGAGTTTTGGATGTCCTGATTTTTGAAAATCGTCCTGGATCATTTTGCAGACCTTTGGCCTTTTGCCTAGAATCTTTATACGCTCCCAGCACATGCCATGACTGTAGGATAGGGCACAATACCCGGGAGGCAGATAAACCGAAGCAGCTGATTGCGGCAGACTTTGGCCATGCCCATACCTTTGGCCGCGCCTACTATGTGGCCACCCGCTTTTTTGATCGACGCTGAGTGGCATGGATTTGCAAGGTGATTATTTGTAGGTCCCAACGGTACAGGTGCTGGGGCTCCCCCAACAGAGGTTGAAGCAAGCTCCTTGACTCAGGATCACATCGGACCTTGATGCCTGGTTTCGTTCTGGCCTATGCGGAAGCAGCGTCTTAGAAGCGATTTGTTTTTGGGCAAAGCCAGGGAGTTGCAACCAAGGGAGTTCACTATGCTTCACCATGGGCTCTGGATGCAGCCATGCTTGGTTCAAGCGAATAAGATAATAAGACACTTAATTCGGGTTCAGAAGTTCATATGACAACGGCTAACAATGACAGAACAGTTTTTCGGGTGGCTGGTTTCCAAACTCTCGCTATCCATCCGACCTGAATGATCTCAAGTGACATTCCTATTGTTTTTACGGTGACTCTAGCCTCCCCTTCGCAAAATAGGTAAAATCCACAGGAACTCCCTCAAGTTGGTTTTTCAAACAGTTAAAACAAAGATATACAAACATTTTCCTGTAGGATTTCCATCAACCCATTGGCCCATGGGCCCCTAAAGAAAACTCCATGGCCACAGCAGCCACTGAATCCTTGCTTCGAGCTGCAGCAAACAGAGAGCCCTGCAGCCAGCTATTGGAACTGCGGGCGGGCCTCCATGCGGAAACGGATCAGGGACGTAGTACCTTGCAACTGGCGGTGAAGGTGGACTTTGATGGAGTTGTCCTTGATTGGCACTATTTTCCCACTGATCATTGGCGATTTAAGCAATAATTTAATGTGTTTTCATGAGGATTTTGATGATATTGATTTGATGGATCATGTCCACTGTGGGACATGGGAGATGCTAGGAGTTGTTGAACAAAGTTCAATATTAAGATATAGTTGGAGCCTTTTGGATCAGTTTTGGATTTTTTCTTCATTTTTTCCTTTTTCTGGGACCATGACCAGGCCACGCCCATCTGGTTGGAGTCTTGGTGGCTGCCAGGGCCCCAATCATGGAACGTCCTGCGATGGGAGCCCGTTGTTCAGTGCAGCTTATAGGGGCCATGAGGACCGGGGTCTCCGGAGATGTCTCATTTTGTTCGTCGGTTTTGAACTTTGGGGATGACTCAACCCTATTGACAGGTACCAATATATCGATTATATCATATATCAAATTTGAATATAGATGCATGTTTATTAACCTTTGTGTGCAGTGGGTTGGGCCACTGACGAGAGGAGGTGGTAGATTGCTTGCTCCGCTGCAGAGCAGATGTAAACCTGTCCTTCCACCGTAGTATGCCGCCCCTTTTTGGTGCAGCCCACACTGGGCGTTTGGAGGTGGTTCAGAAGCTCTTGGCCGAAAGGGCTGATGTAAACGCACCTTGGACGGGAAAAATGCTCCAGGAAATCTGCGGAAGTCGTGTTCTTAGTGAAATCTTCCCCGAGTCATGCGACATAAGGCCATAAGAAGAAAAACAATTGCCAGGAAACGATGGAATTTAGAGATAACAAGTCCACGTGAGTCTACAGTTTGTCGCCCACAAGAAGCTTTGAAGCCTCAGGCCACTACCAGCTATGATGACACCACTGCCATTCTTCAGACCTCTCTCCATGGCCATGCCGACGTGGTTGCCGAGCTCCTCGCGGCCCGGGCCGACGTCAACGTCCGACGCAGCGATCCGGGGATCATGGACTGCGGGGCCACTGCGTTGCTGCTGGCGGCCAAACGGGGCCACAGCGAGACGGTGAAACTTCTGTTGCGGGGTAGGTGCGATGTCAACGCCAGCAACGTGAATGCGGAGGGTGCGCTGTACTGTATGGGGCAGCTTCCAACAATCGTCCTGATACCTTGCAGCTACTGTTGGAGGCAAGGGCCGATCTTCACCAAAGATGTGAATATGGGGAGATACCCACTGCCTTACATGCTGCAGCCAAAAGGGATTTCCAGGAGGTTGCTCAACTGCTGGTGCTTGCTGGAGCTGATCTAACTTCCACCTCCCCTGCTGGGCAAGTGCCGTTAGACCTGGCCACCAGCCAGGGAATGAGGGAAATCTTGGGGGGTGGCACGAAAAAGGCAAAGAGTGACACACATGATTGAGACATGGACAAAAAACCTGGAATGACAATGACAATGGATGCATATGGATGCCACTGGTGTGTTCGTATTTTGCTGGGTAGCTGCTAAGACCCACTTGTTGATTGGTCAAAGTTGGTGATATTTCCATTCTGCTCGGAGAATGATTAGACACCAACCAATCAGCAGTTTCTGGAAAGCTCACCCGCACAGCAGAAAAAAATGGTTGAGGTGTGCTGCTGCCTTCAGTTTCGATGCAGTTGTAGCATACCTTGCAGAGCCATGGCTCTCAGCAGTTTTAGTCCTATACACACAAACTATCAGAAATTCATCAGCATGTCCCAAATCCACCACTTAGGTAAGACCTCTTTTTCTCTCTCTCTTTCTCTAGACTCTCTCTCCATATCCATATATACATATATATGTTTATATATACTATATATGTTTATATATACTATATATGTTTATATATACTATATATATAGGTATATATAGGTATATATATACATATGCATATTATGATATTATATTAGTGTACTAATATAGCACGGCTCCCCTTCAAACAGCCCTTAGGAATGCCTCCGCCGAGCTGGCTTCGAGCTGTGGGACTTGGGTGGAGCAGATCGATCGCCCATGATGCAGTACAAACCTCAAGTGGCGCTGGATGCTCGGTGAAACCATGGTGAAACCATGGTGAAATCCATCATCCCATAGTCATCCCATCCCCCTGTGAAAATTGTTAAAGAACCCACCAGAAAACCGTGCTTTAGTGACTTTAGTAGGGGATGAAACCACATCATTGCATAGAAAGAGGGTGTTTAATATTAGGAGGATGGGATTAGGATTTCCGTATGGATGGATACATAAACTGAGATGGATGCTTGGAAAGTCAACAGATTCTTTTAGGCACCAGTTTGCCTACCATAGTAGTGATTCGTATGCATAAATGAGGCAGCATACGTGCACACGCACATCATGCATGTAATCCAACAACTAACTGACATCAATTGTAGACCTGATTGAACCCTGATCGTTGCTGGGCTCCCGTTGGACAGAGAAGTGGAGCCTAATATTGAATACGTAGTAGCCGTTTCTGGAAAAATCCATACCCAAAAGGGTCAATCATGGGGCATTCATGGGTTGATCATGGATCAAATTTCTGAATCCGTTTCCTGGTCGACTTTGATTCTTTGGTTTCAGCATGTTTCAGTGTTTCAGTATGCTTTTCAATGCTTTTAAGTTGCAAATCCAGCTTTCGAAGCTTCTGGCAGCAACTCGAGGAGATGCATCGTAGCGAGTTCCTACTGCGTCTCTGGGAGATTGCCCGGACGGAGTTTGCTGCAGCCCAAGAGGCGCCAAGGGGCGAAACTGGACTTTGAGAAGCGGCTGATTTTAATGATGTTTGATGATGACTTTGATGAATTATGATTCTCATAGATTACATTTGATTACGGAATCACCTTCACCCCAGCTGATGTTTCCCAAAAACATCCCACCCCCCTGGGCAGGACAAGGGGCAGGACCTCAGTCTGGCTGAGAGCCTGAAGCCGCCCAGCAGCAGGTCAGGCGCTGTTCGCAATAATCTTGAAGCCTGGGTGAAATCCGGACCTGCAACAAAAAAACAAACAAGCAGAATCCAAAAGGTGGGTGTGAAGATGTGTGAAGCCAGTAAGTTCCTTTTCCATCCTTTTCCCAGTCCCCACATCATAGGAATCCTCGAATGCTGCCCTTCCAGCAGTTCCTTTCCGCCAGTTCCTAGGAAGCCCATGACGGATCTGGGCGCCGCTGCGCCCCCCATGGGTGAACGTGTGCCTCAAGGGGTGGTGTTTGAGGCGACTTGGCACAGATCGGCGCGGTGTATGGTCTCCAGGGGATACTGATGATCATTCTAGAACGGCAGTAGTATGGCAGTTTTGAGATGTATGAAAGATGGCCTACACCTGAGTGATTTATTTGATTTTATTTGTACTATTTTGTACTACTGAGCCATCAAGACAAATGTGGATACCCTCTGGTTATTCAACATAGCCATGGAGCATCACAATATTTAATAGATTTGAATATAAAACATCCTACAAATGGGTCATTTCCATCGTTATCTTCAATAAGCAGAAGGTAAACCAGCCATACCAGCCATTTTGCACAGGGCACCTGCGCCTGAGGATATCGAAGAACATGACTTGTGGGGCGCAGTCGAGATGAACCAACTCCTGGCGGAGCAAAATGCCAAGGGCCAAAAGGCTGATAACGTGGAGAAGGCCAAGAAGGGCCAAAAGTTGGACGCCAAGGCCAAGGTGCGATGTGCCGAGTTTTCTGTTCAAGGGGGACGGGAGGCAATCCAGAGATCATATGAAATTATATATTTATCATTATTTATCCAATTATATTAACATATATATATATACTATATCATGTTGAATACGTATCCTATGTCATTTCTGAATTATATATCCTGAATGGAAAATGACATGATGGACTTTGGAGTTCCCAATTTTTTCTTTGTTCCGGCTCCCTTTCGGAGCACTCAGCGGGGACCAACTGCGGCTGCTGGGAGGCCCAAAAGTATCAAAAGCCGACCCACGTCCAAGATTCAGCCTACACTCCACCAAGCAGATCCAGTGGAAACGAGAAGGAGAAGGATGAGAAGGCCAATGTGTTTTTTCCATTTTTTTCCATCTCAAATCATTGGGTTGATCAACGAAAAGACGCGAACAGCATGGTTTCCCGTAGGTTTTTCTGTGAACTAACCCATTGATTGAGCACATTGTTTTGGTAAAGCAATCCAGGAGGTGGGCATCCCCAATTTCCACCGAACAATGGAATCAGATGATTTTCCATAGCCAAGATTGCCAGAGCTGGAAGATCCCCGGTTTAAAGTTCGATGATTTTCCCATCTAAATGAAGATATCATATAATTATATATATATATATAGTTATATATATATATATATGCGCGTGTGTGTGTGCGTGGGTGTGTGGTGTGTGTGTGTGTTTGTGTGTGTAGGGGATTTCTTATCTAGCCATGTTCGATGACACCGTTGCCGAGGCAGACGCTAAGCAGCAGTTCTTGGCGGCCTACCAGAAGTTCATCGCTGAGGGCCTTCCTGAAACCGAGGTGCCGGGCGCGTGCTGCGCTACGGTGGGTGCTCCATGGGCCATGTCTGAAACCATGGCAGTCATGGAAGATGTTCCAAACAAGACCGAAAAGGGGATGCTACTTCATTGTGATATTTACGATTATTTAGGCAGAGAATTCCCATCTCTCTGTGAAACAATCGCCCGCATGAGATAAGCGAAAATCAGCTTTGACCGCATTTTTTTCAGGAGGATGGCTCTGCATCACCTGAGAAAGCTGCAAAATACTTGCAGAACCACATCAAATCCAGCTTCCGTCAGCCATCCCGAAAAACATTGGTGCACACAAGTGCTGCCCGACTTTACCACATCACAATTCAACTGAGTTGCACCTTGGATTTCACGTGGAGCATGTGGAGCTTCATGGAGCTTCCAGATCAAAGCCATGCTCAGGCTGCGGCCAACGCTTTGAAAACTGTTCGAGGCTGAGGCCCGGCAGGTTTGATGTGCCTTCCTGATGAATCTTTCCGGCTTGGAAGAGGAATATGTCACAGTAGCAAAACAAAGTTGGAGGCGAAATGAGTACTCATCCGCAAAAACATTGGGAAGCACATTTAATCCCTTCTCCCTAATACTAAACGTCCCCCCCTAATAATAAACACTGCAAGTAGTTTTTAGTACTAGGGGGGTATTTATTATTAGGGAACCAAATCGAGGTCATGTTATTCATGCATTATAATGGAGGAAGGGATTAAAATCAATTAAATTTCTTTATATACCGCAAT
>CAMXCT020001068.1:202553-260053 GCA_947184155.2 Cladocopium goreaui
TAATAAAGACTATTTTTTCCGATCTCAAAATCAATTAAATTTCTTTATATAACGCAATTAAAATATGGCCAAAAATTGCATTTCGAAGCTCCCCCTAATACTAAACACCCCGGGGTTGACTAGTTTTTAGTTTTAAGGGGGGAAACCCACAAATGGCACGTTGATTTTTAAATTGTTTTCTAAAAGGGATCAATTAAAAATCAAATTGGCCAATCTGAAATTTTCAAAAATTGGAGATGGACACTAGTTTTTAGTATTAGGAGGGGGTTTAGTAATAGGAAGAAGGGATTATTCAACTGGACATGAATGATGAAACACATTAATTGCAGAATTACTGAATGATTGTTCATCAATCATGTGCATGATGGAAAACACGGTCATCATTCAGTCATTATCAGGAACAAATATTTCATATCCTCAGGGGACTTTGGAGTCACATTGGCCACTCCAGGTCGCTGGTTTGGTTCCCGGCGTCGAGGGCGACGTCCCTTGAGGGGGTCCTTTACCTAGCAAAGATGGCATCCCGCGTGGCGCATGAGTCGGGAACCTCGAAGATGACCATAGAGGTCAGAGTATGGCTATAGATGGCTATAGGCTATAGTCATTAAAGGCCCTAAGATCCCGAAGGCTATCAACCTGATGTAAACTTTTGATGATCACTTGAACACGGTAGGGTCCCATTTGGCAAAGCCACATTGATGAGCCAAGTGAAACGAGCCAGCAGCCATGCTGGGCCCATGCTGGATGCCTTAGTGGCTCCATCCGTCCTAAAGGTGACACTGGGATGGAGATCTGTCTCCCATGGCTTCAAAAAGTGAGCTGTTTGATGAGTTTGATCTTGTTGGCAGCCTGCATGATGCTTAAGGGGAGGATGGTTGACCATGGTTCAACCATGTTCAACCCATGAGTTGAACAATAACAGAGTTGAGAAAGTAGTCCTCACAAAAATGTCAGGGGTGTGTGACAGGTCATGGCGAAGATTGAGAGTTTCGGCAACCAGGACCTCTCGAACACCTCCTGGGAGACAGCCTCAGGACAGTGCAAGAGGGCGATTGCAAGGGCGGCCAGAAGAAAAACACAGAGTCAAGCCACACCAAGGATAGAAAATGATAGAAAATGATAGAAAATGACAGAAAATGATAGAAAATGATAGAAAATGATAGAAAAATGAAACATGCGCCTTCTACTCTTATGAAAGGTTATTTTGTGTGGCACTGCCAGCACCAGTTTGTGGTGCACTTTGACCTGAGGCCTTTGCCAAATTGGCCGTCTCCAATGTGCCATCGCTCAGGTTTTAATATGTTTTAATTAGTTGTTGCAGTTCTATGCAGTTCTATGCAGTTCTTGCTGCTCTCTGCCGCTGATGCTGCTGCTGTGGTGGTGGTTATCCGGCTGGATAGCAGCTCCGTGGTTCTGATTTTGAGGCCATGATGATGACTGCCATCGGCAAGAAGTTGATGACAATGGTCAAGGAATGATAACACATGGACTGGTGTTTGGATGTGGGTTGATGGTCAGCGTTTGCCTCACCACAACTACAAATTACGGGCGTAACCCACCTACACACGTCCGCACCACTCCATATTCGAGCGGTCCAATCAGAACATTCATATTCTGGAGCCGTTTTTTTGTTGGATTCATTGGGTTCACAATGGATCCAAGTGGTTTCTGGCTTGGGAGTTTCCTTCCAAGTGGTTGCAGCCCCCATACCAGCAGGAGCTGATTCCCCAAGACTTGGCCAACACGGTAGTGACCCCAGTGAAAGGTGCGAGTTGTTTGGTATCTTGTTCACACTCAATGATCTTCACATATTGTGCGACTTGTCCCTATATCATCTAATCATTCTAATAAATATCATCATACATATTCATATATCATATCCATTTGCGGTATCTACATGCCCATCTATATTATATGATATCATAATATGTATGCATAACAATATCTTTTTGCATCAAGATATGATTTGATGATATAGAGTGCTGCCTAGATTCATCTGGATCTCCAAAAGACACACAACTCCGCAGTCGCCGGCCCAAGGCCTGGGCCTTCGCCACCTTGGGGCTGCCTGAGAGCAACTTGATGGACCAGATCTTGTTGGAGGCCGCAGCCACATCTTCGTTGATGTGTCGGGGTGAAGATGGCGTTGATACCTGGACTGGAGAATGATGTTACTGTTACTGTAGATGTCCCAAATATATCCAAGTATTAATTTTTTGAATAAAAAAATGCCGCAGTTTTGTTGTGACGTTTTAGATGATGGGATGGATGGAAATGATCGTATCCTGAAGGTGATTTCCAAAGTCAACGACTTCACCACGCAGAACCTGGCCAACACTGCCTGGGCTTATGCCAAGTCCGCCCCAGCACTGGGTATGGGTTGTTAATATTGGTTTGGCAGGTTTATGAGGTATGTTTTGCCACTAATGGAGGAATGCAATAGACTGATAAAGAAAACGACTGTGCAGAGCTAATCAAAGAATCTTAGCAGCTCCTAGGATCAGATATGGGAAAACCATGCTGAACAATTGGGGGTCGCCATGAGTGCAAAAGGCTGGGCCTTTGGAATGAGCGTTTGATGCAGACGCAGGGTGGCCCAGAGTCACCTACTTGGGAGATCTATTCTGGTGCAAGGCCGAGGATCATTGGACCACATTGGACCACGCGGTTTGTTGGATGCACACGATGAATGCTGAAACATGGTTCGGAGAGCCCGTGGCTGGCCAAACGTTGGTACAGTAATGGTTGCCCATTTCCCGCTGAAGGTTGGCGAATGCGATTCACCGGAAGGCTACAGGGATGATCGGCGTAGTGTTTGGCAAACTGTGGCTTCTTGCAGTGTGCCCACACACATGGATATTATATGTACACACATAATTATATATATGTACGTGTATATATATATATTATATATTTTATACACATATTATATATACACATATTATATATACATATGCATATACATGTTCTATGAGAGAGAAGAGGGATCATTTTGCAGACCTCGATTCCTGCAGCCTTGGCGCCAGATCTGGGACTTTGACAGTCAGGGCTTGGCGAATGTGGCTTGGTCCTTCGCAGTCTTGGGCTTCAAATGTTTGGAGCCCCGGAGGTGGCTGTTGCGAGGGGGTGGGAGCATGATCCCAATGATTCCCAATGTCCAAGACTGTCCAAGCTGGTTCATAAGAACCAAGCACATAGTGATTGCAGGATTTCAACATATTTCAACACCTTTGGGCAATGAAGCTATGTCCAGCACTTTGAAGGAAGGTTTGCCTGAAGTTTAAGGTGAGTTTATGCCCTCACCAATCTGAAGAATCGCCAGTGGTTCAGAGGCCCAAAGTTGTCAGATGCCATCCTGGCTGCAGCCAAAGTGAAGATCGAAGCAGACGACTTTGGAGCACAGGAGCTGGAAGAGCTGGGGGACTGAGACTGGATTAGTTAGTCTTTTCGCTAGCTGGGAGGGAGTTTTCATGTGCATCGATCATGATCAGATTCAACAAATTTCCATAGAATGGATCTCCAGGTCTGATCAGATAATAATAATAATAGTAAATAATAATTAACAGCAATAATTATGATGATAACAAAAAAATATATCAGATATACTGATTTGTTTCAACACAAAGTTTTTAATCATTCTCTCATAATTTTAGGATATTTTAGGTATCGTGTCACATCCATTGCCACAGGAGTTGGCGAACATCGCCTGGTCCTGGGATGTCCTGGGAGATGAGGAGCGCTTGAGACCGTTCCTGGAGGCTGGACTTCACAGAACTCCATGGATTTTCAGCATGAGGAATTGCAGTTATTGCCTGGTAAACAGAATGTTATTACATGTTATTATAGTTGCAAATTCTGTTATTAAGTTATGGCATGACACACACACATATATATATATATAGGTATAGAATGATATAGAAAAATGAACTATCATATTCTATTGTATGCTTGTAATTTATGTGAATTTGTCCAAGCCCGGCTTCCAGCAGTTTGCAGCTCCGCCAGATGGCCATCCCGCGCTTCACGGCCATTGATGGCTTCTCTGATGCAGCCGCTAGCACGGACCTGGCCAACATTGCGGTGAAGTACCAGAGCAGAGGCATGTTGGATCTGTTGATGAATGGTTCGAGATTGGCCAAAGAGATTGGGTTTGAATAATTTCAGAATTGGCTGAGCTGTTGACAAGGCAATTTTCAGTTGGTCTTAGAGTCTTACCAGCATTTGTGCCTCAAAACTGAAATGTCGTCAGACGGAGACATGCGGGCCCTCCAAGTGCAGCGTCATTTCGACCCCAGCCAGCTGGAGAGGCAGCAGGAAGTTGGACCATGAGTTCCGGACGCGTTTCTTTGAGCCTCTGCTGGCTGCATTGCAGAAATGCTTGGGCCCCAGGATGGTCCAAATCTATTTGGAGACTTTGGAGCGTGTCAGAGGGTGAGTTAACACGGCAACATTCTCAGGGCAACTCGACTCCGACTGTCAAAGGCCGGCATATTCCTGCATATTTACATGGTTGTTCTATGGAAAAGTGGAAAAACACATACAAGTTTCCCGCTTCCAGGTTTGTTTCTGAAGGCGTTGTGTATTTCAATGTATTTCAAAAAGTGGCTTCAGTTTCTCATGGACATGCCGTCATCTCACCATGTTACTGTTCCCTGAGGTGCACGCCCAGGTCGCAATGGACATGAAGTGGAACACATGGAGTCGGAGGTCCAGCGGATAGGCCTGCGGCATTGCCAGGTTTGTCCCATAGGATGGATTTTGAAGGATTTTCATAGGGGTTGAATGATTTTCATTGATTTTTAATGATTTTTATTGATATTATATGATATTATATGATATTATTGATTTTCATGGCAAGGAGTCGTGGGCTTCCTGTAGGGGTTTTGAGGATTCGTGAGGTGGTTTCCAGCTTTGGATTGTGTCAGATTCGTCCTGCTGCGGCAGGACTCACCAATTTCGGCGCCTCAGACGGCACTTGTGGGGAGTGGACCGTTCAACAGCCAGACCATGTTGAAGAAACTTGTCGAAAGATCAATCACCCGTCCTATAACTTGTACAATCTTCAACTTTGACGCTGGGCTGTGGTGCTTTATCAAGCAAAGCTTATTTGCAGTGGAAGTTGCAGCAGACACCATCCATACCAACCTGTCAGCTGTTGTCATTCGATTGTAAGGCTACATGTATGCTCGGGAGGCATTTCGAGAACTAGGCAGGGATATGTTTTGTCCTACAACAGTTGGAGTGGCTACCAATCACAACCTTTTCAATTTCAAAGACTTGACTCTTCATTTATCTTGAGCCCGATCACTTTCTGGAGTTCAAATATGTTGAAATATGGTTGAATCCTGGAGAACTCCCAAGAAGCAGTTTCAACGTGTTTGACTCTTGTGGGGGTGCAGCTTGTTTGATCTTGTTTGAGGATTGATCAGCCATGCTGAGAAAAAATTGATTGTTGTTGAATTAATGCGTTGGCCCCTATTTAGGCCACATTTTCTTTGCGGCAAAGGGCATATGTAGTGCCAAAGCCAGCTAAAACCTCCATCAGCGCAGGTTTCCAGAGCCGGCTCCACAACGAGGCGGCGCCGCAGTGGGTGGCCCACGCGCGGCTGCTGGCGCGGAAGCACACGGAGGAGTGGCGCATTCCGGGAACCGAAAACATCGTGGTTGGGGACCCCATGGGGGGAGGGATGGAGGAGTGATGGTGTGATGCTGTTGCCTGGATTTCAACAAATAGGATGGGGGATGATGGGGGTTCTGGTGATATGAATGATATTGAATGATGATTATGCATTAGGGTTAGGGTATGTAGTGTAAGCTTTTGCGCATGGTGGTTCATTATAATCCGAAGTGCACGAGTTTCCCCGCAGCAACGCAGCCACCAATAAAGTAAGCCCGTGGAGTTGCCCTAGCTTGCCTGGTGGAAACTTTAATCTGAGGCCGTGGTTTCCTACGAATTGCACTACCGCAGTAGCCTTAGATTTGTTTTCTCAGGGTGCAGGGACTCCACAACCTAGATATCCTAGATCCAGCTCCAGAATCCTCAAGAAGCCCGGACAAAGCCAGCACCAACATCAACTTTCTACACTTGTTTTGGCATCAGCGGCATCAACCCAGATTTCCAGTCAGCACTTTGCCATACCAAAGGGCATCAAAGGGCATCAAAGGGCACAACGGATGGGATCACATCCAGGTGGTCAGGTTCTTCGACAGGAGCCAAAGGTGGTGACCAATGGCTGGGCAGAGGGCGTGCACAATGAGGTGAAGGCACGGGAGGGGCACTGCAGTTGTTTGGGGTGAAGGTTGGTGGTTGTTGCTGTAAGAAGATTAGGTATGTAGTATGGATTATGTTGAGGAAGTGCAGCTTGTATTACCAACATTTTGTGTAAAGCTCAGTTGGTAGCAACACAGATAGAGTAATCCTCCTCACTCATGCTCATACTCATACTCATACTTATCCTCATCATGATGCTAAGAATCATGTTCAAAATCATGATGATGACAGCGCCCCAACCACCATCCAACCGTATCCAACCACCACTTACATCCACTCAGGCCATGCTGCGCGCCGTGGATGCCCGTGGCTGGTCCTGTGAATCCTACTCGCAGCGAGTGGCGCTGCTAGAGCTGTTGGAGGCGCGAAAGGCTATGGGTTTTTGATGGTTTTTGACCCATGGAACCCTCTGGTGAAGCCCAAAATATTTGGCAAATGGATGTAAGCGGATGTGAATAACCCCAAATATAGGGCCCGTATGGGCCCGTAGGGTTTAGCCCACAGCCATAGAACTCCAAGATGTTCCAACATTATTCCGAATATGTGTACGATGTTGAACAGGATGTTAGTGAATTATGATGATTCCAATATATCTGGAAGGGGGGCCCTCAAACTTGTGTATGTTGCCAATGATCGGACAATTGTTCTATTCATGATGTTCTTGTACAGTCACCTTTGTTGACCATCCTTTGTTTTGATGCAAGCATGCTTGATTCCATGATTTCGAATCTTCAAGAAGGTGTGACACCTGCAGCTTCACCAAATTGATGATGGCTGCAATGACTGCTGAGGACACTTGCAAACTTTCTGGTTATCGAGATCCAAACAGCTTTGCCCAAGACCTCTGACTAGGAAGCCTGTCCCTGCACTTCAGTGCATTTGACTTGGTGGTGAGGCAGCCCGAAGCCAATTCGGAGATGGCTGTGTGCCCGAACTCTCTGGATGGCTTCGCATCTACGACTCTCATCACACCAGTGTGATGCTTGATCTGCATGTAGGGATCATATACAGTACTTGACTTGGGGTTACTTGGGAGTGTCAAAATGGATTTGGTACCCTCTGGAAACAAACATGGCAATATTTTCCACGTTATTGTCACAGTTGCTCCAACTCATGAATAAATCATCGCCCCCCCGGGGGGACTTTCTGTGGTTTTACCTCTTTATCCAACCCCTAGTACTTGGATGTACTTGGGGTGTTGGGAGCAACCGACGAATTCTATGGCTCTCAGGACAGGCCTTGCCATTTTCTGCCAGTTCCGACGACAGGCTCCTCAGGTGGTGCGGCAACACGTGGGGAATGGGTGATCTGGTGGGGAAGATATGAGGTGATGGACCATATGATAGACCAAAGTGATACCGAAAAACAATGCGGTGACATATGTGGCCAAGCCATTTTCTTGAGAGTTCGCAGGACTCAACACATCAGAGACTTGTCTTTCTTTAAGCAAGAGCAGCGGCACTCTTTGCCACGCCATTCACCCATTATATACTTTGAAAATCTAATGGGGTCCCCGAAGTGCCAACAAGAGGTCTTACTTTATCATGCTCCTTCTTGGTTGACAAAGCATGTTTGGATATGTTTTGCACTTGTCATTTCTTTTAATTCAAAAGGGTATAGCCACTGGGCCTGCAACCAGGTTGACATTGAGTTGGACTACGATGGCGGCTGGCACACGTGGGCTGGCAAGCCTCGCCCGTTAACGACGCTTTCCAGCGCGTCTCGGCAGGATGATGATCCAATCCAATATGTTTCAAATGAATTGAATCGATTTGAAGCAGGAGAATCAGGGATGAGCAGGGTTCCACAAAGAATATCAAGGAATCTGTTTTGCAAACTCAGGAGGAGAGCCTTCACTACTACAGCTGAGCGCTGTTTAGATCGCACTAGGGCCAGCACAAAAGTGAGGGCCATGGCGGAAAAAACGCTGAACATTGGAGAGTTTAAGCTGGCCAAGCCGTCAACATGTTCCATTGTCATGTTCCCAAATATGTAATTACATGTAATTACTGAACATATATCAATAGTTCGAAAGCAAGACATCGCACGGAAGTTCATGCCAGGGCACAGAAACACTACGTAAGAAATGTAAGAACTTGAGATTTGGTGAAGGTGGGGGAGGGAGTGAGAGAGACATCAATTTCACAGGTGTACATTTAGAACAGCACCAGAAAGCATGACAGATGTGCATGCATAATTTGTCCATGCATCCCGAAGTCGGGGTTCTGTCCTGATTTTTTCCAGGGTTGCTGAAGCTTCAGTGGACTGCTGCAAATCTGGCTCGCAGTAACCATTGGAGAACGATGGGGATCAATGAAGTTACAAGATCAAGAATTGACAAGGTCCCCGTGAATTTCATGTGGTGCCACGATTTTACCGATGCAGGACCTGATCATTTGATATTTGCAGCTGAATCGCAAACAGTTCAAACATGTCCAAACTGCCACATGGGGTCTTCGAGGTCTTCGACATTCAGATCTCTTTCAGATCTTTACATGCCACGCCCTTGCCTGAGAATCTTGGAAGATCCACACGAGCAAAGCCCGTGCGTGCTCCTACGTAGCTGCGCCATGGCCGGGTAATGGGTGAGCAACTGCTGGAAATGAGTCGTTGCTCATCCAAGAACTCAACAGGCAGGTCATTCGCTGACGATGTCGGCTGTGAACTCAAGAGGGAACCGTGGAAAAGGAATTATAGCATTTCTGGATTTAAAGAAGCAACATGAATCAACCGCAAAACAACAGACGACTGAAAGCTGCCACCATGTATACCATCACTTCAATATTAGTGACATAGCGTTGCTGTGGCTCATCAATTACTTTGCAACTTGGAATCGGAGGTAGCACTGTGCCAATCTACACGCTGGAAGCGAGTCATTTGCGAAGATCTGCGTTCCTTGGATATTCTGGAAGTGGGGTAGCGCTATCACCCCGATCTTGGTGATCAGGGTCGGCCCCGTTGATATCCAAGGAACCTAACGGTGATCATAAGGTCTCTAATTGGTCAGAACCTCCCAAGACCCCAGATCATCCATCATCTGCTACTTTTGGCTTACATTCGCCATGACATCCCATAACATCCCATAACCATTTGCCCCAAACAAGTCACCAAATGATCCAACAATAGGTGAAGAGCATCCCAACACCATGGATTCTGTTGAGTGTAAGATGATGTAAGATGACCCAATGTTCACCCCAGGCCTCTAGAAACTCAGGAGGGGCCTAAAATGGGAAGCTCCACGTCTTCGAGATCAGGATGATTCACGGGGAGTGGCGGCCTTGGATGGGGTCCATCAGTATAGCTATCTAGTTGGGATCACATGATAAATGTGGTTGGAAGATTTGGAAGCATGTGAGCCAACAGCATAGTTGAAAATATATGAAAATATACTGTAGATCTACTCTCTACATTCAGGAGACGTCACGTCTCTGTCTTCTGCAGTTTTTGGCCCGTCCGGGCGAATGATCGCCCAGATCGCCCAGATCGCCCAGATGGCCCAGGTCACAAAGCAAGAAGCTTTTTGTTGGATCCTCTATGGTTCATCAAACGCGGCTGGGTGGCACATGGTGGCACCGAGGTCAGCCCCAGCCTTTCAGAATTTACCAATATCCCAGGGGAAAATGGGATGATGCCGCAAAAAAAAAAAAAACATTAAAAAAAACAATGGGATTCCTCACTTGGCATGGGCAATGAGTATGTTTTCCATTGCTTTCCTGTGGGTTTGTTACCCACTTTGCATGGTGAAACCCACCAGACATTGGATGTGAGGCCAGTACAGTCATGCGCTTTGCGCGGGGCGAGCCTGCATCGCATCTCACGGATTTGTTGCTGGCGTTGTTTACCTATTGGTACCTTTGGCGGCAAATCCTTTTCCGTCAAATCCCAGCAGTGAGTACCGGCAATGATGGTTTAGTTATGTTTAGTTTATAGTGATGGTGGAAATATTGGAAATGGCTTTGTCAAGCTTGATATTAGAAGCCTATACCATAGGCCCCCAGATAACTGATGATAATTGTATAATGATATAATGAATATAATGTTCCACTTTCAAAACTCAGGAGCCTTTACTCTGCTTCTGCAGATTACGCCGCTCGGAAGCAAGTTCAGTGATTTGTGAAGCAATGGCCTCCAATCTTGCTCACCCTGGCAGTGACCATTTGGCAATCTAACATGGCTAGACGGGACCCCCAATCAAATTTCAACTCAGCCGACATTAAACTTCATATATCATTCATATATCTTCATATGCTATGGCAATGTATGGCATTTATTCATAGTAAATACCACGTACTGATGCCCGGAGAATGGTAACATTCAAAATTGCCTGAAGATGCCTGAACTGAGTCCACACGTTTCAATGCAGATGGATTAGACCATCGGATATTCTACATGTTGCAACTTGGCTGGCATTTGAAACATTTGTTATTTTGTAATTTGCTTTGCTTACTTGTCTATCCTGGCGGTCAAACGACCGGTGACTGTGGCTGAATGTGAGGCATATTAGACTTTGTTTCAGTTTGTTTCCACACATTATACTTGCAGGCCATGCCATATGAATGGTGTACGCAAACATGTCGGCAGTGTTTCTCTAAGTGCAGCCAGTGGTGGCAGGGCATCCACTTTTCATGTTGCAGGTTGGCCATCTCCATCTTCGTGATGGATGTGAACTGGACAGGCATCCTGCTTTGCTGATGATGGCAACTCCCAACCCTCCAACGGAAATCGTTTGTGGAATAGCCGTGGCCATCCACGATTTCGATTGGCATCAGGACCATTGTTGATATTGATCGTTCAAAGATGTCCAACTCATGAATTCAACTACTATATGTTAGTCTAATGATTGGACAGATTCAGTGACCTTACACGGATTCGTTGGACATTGCTTGCTTCAGCAGCTGCAGGTGACATCTTAGCATCTGGAAATGCGGCTGCACGATCCATGCACTTGTCTTGTTTGGCGGGGTGCTATTTGCTGTCTCTTGGCGTTATTTGTTAGCGAGTTATAGCAACAAAAGTCGCACGGCGTGCTGTTTCGTGCTGTTTCGCAACCCGCAACTCCATTTCTTGCAGTTCCAAAGTGAGGAGTGAACACATCAGTTGGACCCGGAGACCCTGTAAGGAACACACTGTCACATGGCAGGGCGCACGCCACCCACTTCAGTTGATGCCTTGAGGATCGGCATCATGCACGCAAGAGTTGCTCTGTGTCTTCGAAGCTGTCGCAGCTTGGCAAAACTCCTTGAAGGCAAGGTTTCTGCAGCATGATGGTCAGGGTGTTGGAATTGATGTTTGAAGGTTGCAGGTTCGAATCTCGGCATCGCGTTCTTTCGGCATCTAATGGGTCTGTTACTATATCGTTTTCTTGGTTTCCTGTAGTCTTCCTTTCACAATCACACCGCGTGCGCAACTTATCAGAGTTGTTGCAAGGCCCGGCTTCATGGATTGGAAGCACTCCAAACATGTGCGAAAAAAAATCGGAGCTTGAAAAATTGTTTATCTGCAAAACCCGATTTCATCCCATAAGACCATAAGGGGTCACACCACAAAAAAATGAACCGCAAAGCGGAATTGCAAACCTCACGTATAAGCAGTACAGTAAATTAAGAATGTGGCAATTCTATTCCAGAGCCCCTCAAATTCTTATTAAAGTATTACGCGTTTGGTATAGCTGAAAATATGTAGCCCGCCTTGGATTCGAGTCCCTCAAATTCTTATACAGTGACTTCTTGTACAATACTCAAGCTGTATTTGCTGTGATCATCGGGACATCGATGACTGCATGTCATGAGATTGGTTACGCTAGATGTCTCGTTGGAGACTGGTGAGGGCACTTCGTGAAACCAGCGAACTAATTAATGAAATCAGTCATGTCTGGGTGATCTGACAGCGATGGAGAGAGAGAGAGAGAGAGTGAGAGAGAGAGAGAAAGAGAGACAGAGACAGAGACAGAGAGAGAGAGAGAGAGGGAGAGGTAATGTCTTAACTTCAGGTTGGAGGAGAAGTGTGACATTTTAATCTCCCAGGTGCTGCGCTAGTGAAATTGCAGGAAAAGGCTCTGGACCTGTCATGGGACCTGCTGGATCTGAGGCAAGTTTGCGGTGTATCACATGCTGCTGAACGCTGCCAGCGTGGGCTTTTACTTGGTCGCGGCCCGTAGCTCTGAAGAACACTGTGAGGCGGGAACTGCAGCTGTTCGGAGGGTACGCGAAGATGACTCGATGGCTCGATGGCAAATGTTGCAGATGTTTTTCCAAGGATCCTCGGGATTTTTCCATTGCCATGTTTGGCTTTCCGAGTGCAAGTGCTGACAGTATTGGCATCACCTGGGCATTCCTTGACATGGCACATTTGGTGGTACAGCATGAATGGAAGCCATCACTAGCTTGGACCCTCAGAAGTATCAGGACTCAAGGAGGGGAAAAGACAACATTGTGCAGTGTCGGATGCTTCAGGTTCCAAAATGGTGTGTTTTGTAGACATTTTCTGCACCCAAATCATGCAGTTAGGAAAGCAGACATTTTTCGAAAGGGAGGGTTCACTGTACTGTACAGAGTCCTGCTGTGTCACTAGCTGCATCTAGCTGCCATGGTTTCAGCAGTTCCACAGCCTCATGAGGATATCAGGAGGGCCGCGTGCATCGCAGGGAGTTGTGGTGGCACCGGAACTGACAAAGATTGGAGCACGGGTGTCCACCAAACAGGATGGACGGTTGCTGAATGCAACGGTGATGTATTTTGGAACCATCAAGAACCAACCTGGAGAGTGGGCTGGTTTGGATCTGGATGATGAATGTGGCAAATTGTGGCAAGAATGACAGATCTGTTGGGGAAGATCAGCCCTTCTATTGTCCACTGAGGCATGGTCTTTTTGTGCGTCCTTCGGCACTCTTGAAGCTGGATGAAGCGATCGCTCCTTACAGTTTCTCTTTCCCAATTTTGCCATGCCCTGGTCCTGCGGACTTCATCCGTGAGATACGCTCAAGCAGTGGTCAACCATGCAGTTTCATCCATATTATATAAATGGAACGCATCCATGCACGATAGAGATCCTGACTTCAATATGACCGTGGCTGCATCGTTGCGATTTTGCAGGCGGCCGGCGGCCGCATGAGTTTTTTTTTACTCTATATACTTTGCACCCGCCACTGACGTTTCCGCGGAAGCTATTTCTGCGATTTGCTCAGCGGGTGCGGAAAACCGCAGAATCGTGGGTGCTACACTGGACCAGGCCTCCACTGCTGCACTTGGGAAAGCTTTGCATGGTTGGTCCCACTTGAAGAGTCTATCACTAGCGTACAATAGCTTCGATAGCAGCTTCAATGAGCAAGCTTTGCTGCAAATTGTCCAGGCTGTGCTGCAAGTAGATGACATGAAAGTCTTCACCCCTCCAACTCTGGTGGCCGCTGAAGTGTTTGATGCAACGATCCAGTCCAGGCCCTTGTCAAGTTGCGCCTTCCGTTTCCTAGGCTCCGAATGAATGCCGGCTGGGAGCAAAGTTTGCTAGATTGCAGGGTCGCCATTCAAGCCATCAAGAACAAGGCAGCAGAAAACGCTGTGATGTCACGGCAGCTCGACTTGTCATTGTTGCGTTCGTACACCTCGGGCGACTTGGGACGGACCACACGCGTCTACCGAGATTTGAAGAACCAGATCGCCCAACGCGAGCAGGACCGTAGGACCGTTAGCTGAGCTTGTTGTCGTTGCTGCGCCAAAAGTATTGTATCATTGGCGGTTATGAATTTCTTCACTCTCTTCCTTTGGACTTCGATGTTTACAAGGACAAGGGGGCCTCTGGCCAGCAACTTCCGGATCCTGTGTTGGCCATGTCTACAGAGTCGCAGGTTAGATACGTCCTGGCAGTTGCCCATTACAAAGCTGACGTTCTGAATGACCTGTGCAGCCAGGTAGGGTCGTTCTGCGCTGGTCTGGAAACATGCCGCGAAACTGATAAATGGAATAAATGGAAGAACGTTTGGAGTCCCTCCTGGAGAATAGGGGCATTGCCAGTGTAGCATGCCAGGCGATGGTTTTAGAAGATAGTGACCAGTTCTGTTTTCAAGCAGCGGGGCTACTACCTTGGAATGCCAGTCTACTGTGAATGCAACGAATCTACATACATGGGGAAGTACGCCTGGCGCACTTCCAAAATCTTCCAAATGTGAACCTCAGAGCGGCCGGCAGCGAGCCTTACTCCCTTAAGGATGCCGTACTGAAGTTCTTGACACGCAGGGCGGAAGACCCCTCCTTGGGGCAGCTGGCCAGTTTACGTGAATCATTGTACCAGCTGAAAGTTGGACCCATGAAGGGTTTGGCTCGCGCGCAGCAGAAACAGGCACAGTGGTTGCTTGATGTGAATCGCTGCACCTTTGTGGCTGATTCTCCCCTGATCTTGGCGCTGATTTTTCACCTGATCGACCAAAAAACACGGGCAATGGGTGGTGAATTTAGCCGACTCAACAACTACTTCTTCAAGGACGGGAACCTGAATATGGAAATGAAACAACCTCCCCGAGGATACTAGCTGGACATATGAAGTGATGCTCACCCTTTCTGATTTTGCAGAGGCCAAAGAAGTTCTGCACAAGTACTACGAAATAACTAGATGTTCAAGATTGTTCAAGCCCACTGGACTTGATGGTGCCGATTTTCAAACCTTTTCCACTAGATCCGACGAGTAAACTGACCGAGTGAAGTGAATACCTCGGCCTCAGGTGCTTCGCATTGTGTCACCATGCTTCACCAAATAGCATGCTGAATGAAGCCCAATGAATGGAGCTCAGAAAAAGATCAAGTTGCGTGCGGCTTTGCATGAACTGTTGTGGCTTCAGATGGTCAAGACATGTCAAGACGAGGCCAGTGAGTGATTGGCCCATGAGTGTCAACAGTAAGTGCAAGCAGTGGAGTCAAGAATATTCATGACCGTATTGTTGTCACTGCAATGCTCTTTCTTGCATGATGGTCATCGCATGATTGTGGAGGTGCTATGCTGGCTGGGATGCGCCCTCTTTCTATTGAGGACGTTGTTCTTAGAGCAGCTCCATGCAGAAACCAGCTGTAGGGCAATCCTGAAGGTAGACAACATCCGGGTTGGAATAGATCTAATAGATTCCAATAGGAGAATCAGGCCAAATTACGACGAATTGAAGATTATTGAAGCTGGGGGGTGTTTTCCCTACTTCAGGATGAGCTTCAAAGGCATCGAACCGGGCCCATTGATATTCCAGTTCCGGCTCCTCACCTGTGTGACCGTAGGACCTATGGCATTCCCATCGACCAGAACATCAACCAGATTACGAAGCAGAGAAATGCGCAAGACTACATCAGCAGCTCGGAAACACAACAGTTGCACGGATGATTGGTCAATAGTCATTGTTGGCCAGGGATGCAGCCTCAGTGATCAATTAGCCATGATTTGGCGGAGAGACTGACACATTGGAAGTATCAACCATGTCAACTCAGCCTTCTGCCAAGGGCAATACTATTTTTAACGCAGATTATATTGTGAGCAGCACTTGGGATCAAAATGGCAATCGTCCCTGATATGTTGCACATGCATCTACCAAAGAAATACAAAGAAACACTTCTACAGGCCAGCATAAACAACATTGCGAGTGAGCACAGCGTGTCTATAGGCAACTGCGTCCCATCTCAATCCTCTTTGGCATTGCGCTAGTTGCTTTCAAGATCTTTGAACTTTAAACCGACTACCTCGAAATTTTGAATGGCATTTCACTGTGACCTTTGTCATTTCCTCCGCTGAGATCGTGCACAGTCCGTGATGATCACTACTTTGGCTCCTCGGCCCCGAACGACGAAGGACCCATGAACGACCCAGCTGGCAGCCGAGGCTTTGGTGGTGAAGTGTGTGGTCAAAGGAGTAAAGCCAGGTGCCTTCGAAAAAGATGGTGGGATATGGTGGGATTGGGTGCCACAGCAAGCTGGACAGGTCTTAGAACTGTGACATATTATATATGTATGTAGTATGTACCCTCTGGTTATTTAATATAGCCGCCATGGGAAATGACCCGTTTATAGACGGTTTACCTATTAAAAATTGTGACTCTCCATGGCTACGTTAAATAACCAGTATGTATATAGTCACACTGTGTCACACTCCTGTGGACTGTGAGAAGTTGGCTGTGGCCAGGTGAAATCCACATGGGGAACTGTGACCTCCTGTTGCTGTCGCTGGTGTTGCTGGGCTGCAGCCGCAGCTTTCGGACATCCAACGTCTTGGACGGATGGGGAAACCCCCCAAACCTCAACGGTTCAGGGGATGCTCCAACAAGAAATAACAAGAAATACCCTGCCCATCCCTGCCCAAGAACTTCTTAACTGGAGGCTAGTGTTGCTCATCAAGCTGCTGATGTTTGATGTGCACATCGCAGCACCTCGGACAGTTTGATTCAGCTCATGTGCGCGCATGGTTGGTTTGCATGTCTTGGCTTGCATGGGTTTGCTTGCACTGCTGATCATGTTTGGAAAACTGGACATGTTTTGGAATTGTTGCTCAGGGTCCTCTTCAGAAACGAGTGTTGTTGAAACACTGATTGGTGATTCACCACAATCAATTGTAACTCATAAAATAGGAAAAAGCGTGCAATATAGCTATATATACAAGGACTAGAGGCGAAAAGTCTGCCGCAGCCAATCCTCCCATACTTTTGGCACCATCCTTCCCAGCCTTGGCATGCGTGGGTGAGGATACGAAGTGGCATGCGGTGAGATGTTTGTCCAGCTGGCGTCCCACCTTCTTCCTGAGTTTGGTGCCCGTGGCCATGGCGGGAGCAGCTCGGTTTCTACACCCGGTTGCTGAATCCCACATCTTTTGCTGGCTAAATTAGTTGAATCACGTTGAATCCGCATATTTTTCTTGGTGAAAGTTGCAGTCAGATCCCCTACTTTTTTGCTGGTCTTAGTATTTAGAAGCAGTTTGATGTTGATGTTTTTGAAGCCTCCATGTTTGCAGAGGTGATGATGATGGCGGCAGGATGTTTCTTGATCTTGGACCTGGAGTTTCAGGACCGGCTGCTGCAACTCCAAATTTCGTGGCCAGTCGACCGCGGGTTTGCTTGATGTAGAAGCCTGGGGTTATTGGAGTGGTACTACGAGGCTAAAATGACAGCCCAGTTTGAAATTATATTATTGATTGTTGGGGAATGCCTATCAACCAGATAAAGCTCATAATCGTTCTAAAAACTGCATATTATACACTCCACGGCTACATGATTTGTTGAGACCTTTACCCCTTCATGTTCACCCTTTTATGGTACAGTATGCATTGTAGTGGAAACTTTCCACATTGCCTTTTCGCTGGCTTGGTGATGTGACGCATCTAACGGATGAGAGAGAGAGAGAGATGGAGATGGAGATGGAGATGGAGAGAGAGAGAGAGAGAGAGATGGAGAGAGAGAGCGAGAGAGAGAGAGAGATGGAGATGGAGATGGAGATGGAGATGGAGATGGAGATGGAGATGGAGATGGAGAGAGAGAGAGAGAGAGAGATGGAGATGGAGATGGAGATGGAGATGGAGATGGAGATGGAGAGAGAGAGAGAAAGAGAGAGAGAGAGAGAGATGGAGATGGAGATGGAGATGGAGATGGAGATGGAGATGTAGATAGAGAGAGAGAGAGATGGAGAGCGAGAGAGAGAGAGAGAGAGAGAGATGGAGATGGAGATGGAGATAGAGATGGAGATGAGGATAGAGAGAGAGAGAGAGATGGAGATGGAGATGGAGATGGAGATAGAGAGAGAGAGAGAGATGGAGAGAGAGAGAGAGAGAGATAGATAGATAGATAGAGAGATGGCGTGGCCAGCAGCTGCCGTTGCAGACTCCGTCAGAGATTTCAGTATCATTTTTTGCAGGACTACGATCGCCGTTCAGCCAAACGATTCGATCAAAAGGCTGGGCGAAATTTCAGTTGCGGTGACTTGGCGTGATTCGGCCAAACATTTAGCTGGGGAATTACAATGAATTATATACACTTATTGAAACATCCATCAGAATATGACAAGAACATTGATCTCCCCCAAAGATGAAAGAACATCAAGATTACCACCAGCGCAATGTTTGTGAGCTGATTTTCCGAATCTGGACAGGCCGCTTTCAAACTGCAGGTTTCGGTTTGATGTTGGTGGCGGTGACGATCATGCGATTGTTGCACAACCGCCCTGAACTGCCCAGCGTGCCCGCGCCCTCGCGGTCCGCCCGGCGCATCACCCGGATGTGGCAGGCACAGCCCATTGATGTTGCCCTTGGGATCCCTTGGGCACTTTAATATGATGACAAATTATAACTAACGATAGTGACATGTAGTCATCATGTAGTGACATTCAAGTGTTCATCTTACATTTGACATTGTGGAACATGGGACCGCTACAGTTGCACTGCGGTGATTCAGAATGTTCAGTTACATTGTCGAAAATAAGTTGAATTCATGTTCATTTTTTCATGATATCATCAGGTTCCTGCGCAAACCCTGCTCTGCCAGGTTCAGGTGGTAGTGCAGCTGGTTTTAGCCGTGATTTCCTTCAACCACTCCAGCGACACCACTGGACGCGATGGACTCTACCGCTCAGCGCCTTGGCAGAGATCGCATTCGCTATGTGCTTTCATGGAATCTGTGGCAGTGCCTGCAGTTTGGAGGGGTGAATGGCTGAAAATAGATGAATATGTTGGTTCATGTTTTTGTGTTTTTTACTTGGAGCATATTGGGTGGGAGCCAAGAACCATGTAAACATGTCTAGCGCTCATGCCCCACACCTGAGGTGAAACTGACCGCCTTTTTGGTGCTGTTGAACCTGCTGGATGAAATGGAAGAGTTGGGTCACTATAGTGGGAACTGGAAAGTGGTCCGGGAACCCAGGGTTAGTGGCACCAAAAAATTGATTGGTCAAGATGTTATTTCTGACAATCTCTGGGGGTGGGACATGGTGTCCAGCTGCGTGAGTGTGTTGCATTATCGGTGTCCAAGGTTCGCACAGTGTGTTGCTCGTTTGCACCATCAGCGCCATGTTGCATGGTCAAACTCATGAACATGTGAGTTTTTCGTGGGCTCTTCCAGCGAGGGCGTCAGAAAGGACATGATATTAGGTAGACATCTCATCCAAGCTTCAGTTCCGTTTGTGGTGGTGGATTTTAGACGTAGTTCAGCATTTCTTTGGCTTTGGATCATGGGGGCCCTTTATAGATCCAACATGATCCAACAAAAAGTAAGAAGTGCGAAGCAGGCGAAAGTTCCGCGGCTTTGAGGCCTGCTGGATGGGATCACCAGATACATGACGCATGAGGAAGAGGTCCCCTCCGCAAGCGGATCTTCCAAAGGATCTGACGATGTGTCTGGTCCCAGTGATCCCGGGACACTCGACGGACTCGAGAGCCGGGGCAATACCAAGAAAGTTCAGAAAGCCAATTGTGCCTGGAGTAATTCGGTCATGCCTCTTGCAGCAGTGTGAAGCCTGAAATCTGCGGTGAGAATTTATGTTGCGTTTTGCTTCTTGGTTGAATTTTTGAGGCTGCTTGCCTTTTTCAAGCATACTATATTCTTGGTTGTTACCCTTCGGTGTCATCAAACATGATCTATAGCTAGAAATTCCCCAACAAAATGCGCATTTAAATGGGACAATCATTTGTAAATAGGGAATTGTCCATTGCCATGTTCGATTGCCGGAGGGTTCGATTACCGGAGGGTAAGACTCAAGAATGGTCAAGGTGGTTCAGGCACACTGACTTAAGACACTGCTCAGGGGCCGTCCCGGCGTTTTTCCGCGCAAGGGAACAGCTGCTCAAGACGTGTTGGGAGGTGAGTAATGATTGCCCCTGACATGGTTCCATCGGTCTTGGGTTTTCTTGGAGTGCAGGTCGGTTCGTTGGGTCCGATAAGCATATTCAACCCCTCGGGGCCATATCTCGTAATTATTTCTAATTGTCTTGCTAAAATTTCTTAAGCGAGATGTCGAATGTTGGTAAGAGCAGCTCAGCTATTTATTTGTGCCATTGAACCCTGCGGAGTCCAAGGAGAACCCCCCTTTCTTTTGCGCCGGAGATGCTGCGACCCAATACATGGGGACCAGCGGCTGGCCTCTACTGTCAGCGCTGAGTGAGTTCCATTTTCTGGGCTTTGCGCGGAAAAAATAAATGGTGAAACAGATACAGCTCAATCAAGCTCCAAGCCACTGGACCTGAATGGCTGGGACGTTTGGAAGTTGGTCATGCTGGTATGTATGTAACTGGCTTGTGGGAAGTAGATAGGCTTGATTGTTTGAGGTGGGGGAAGGAACCAGAGGACCATCCGGCTGTGATGGCTCTTTCAGGTAGAAGTGTAGCAACTGATGGGGGCGACCGAAAGCAGAAATGGCAACGCTTCACAAAACCATGCAAAACCAAGGGTTGCATGAAGCCATCGTGTGTCAATGGCATGGTGGGAACAATCAGAGGCACAGTAGCACATGGCATTTGCCAGTATTTACAGCACAGCTCAATGCCCCGCAATTGACCCTTGCCATCCCTTGCCCAAGAAATCTATTCCTCAGACAGTTCCAATGTTCCAGAAGCCATAAGAAACGCTACTTGTCTCACCAAGTTGCGCCTGGGTTGCCTGTCACCTTTCTTTGGAGCCTTCGCTCCCGTTCAAGGCAGGGCATAAAGAGAAAGGCAAAGGATGCATGATATTTTACACTTATTTCACATATTTTACATGCATTTGGAATATAACATTTCACCTGTATTTGCGTGCTTGGTTTCATATGTGGTTGAAGGATGAGGATGATCAGCACCTTCCTGCAGATCCGGAGTCGAAACTCCCGGCTCCAGTGCGATGTGTGCAGGTGGTTAAACCCCTTGATGCAGGGCGGTGGCCCTGGATCAGCTTCCAGTCGGATGTGGAGCACATTCCCAGGGTGAGCAGAAAAAAGTGCAATTAGAGATCTGATGTTCTCCTGAGATGGCGATGGAGAGCGAGAGAGAGAGAGAGATCTGATGTACTGTAATTAGATTAGATCATATTATAGTGAAATGTATGTATAGATTATGTAATTGGATCATCATATGGGATATAAGGGTGTGTCAAAATGTAGCGGGCTGCAGTGATGGGTCATGACTCAGCCCGAGGTGGACATGGCTAAGAAGCAGGTGGCTGGTTACATCTTGGAAAAGCTTGGGGGCCTGGTTGCTGGATGTTCCTAAAATGACTGAAGTTGTTGGTTTCAAGTTTCAATTATATAGTGTTCAGGATTAATCAGTGACCATACTTGCATGATCTCAAAAGAACTAATCTTCTGATATGAATGCATACAGTATCAATCAATATCATATTATCATATCATGATGAATCTACCTGATCATCCCAGTTGACTGGCTTTAATGTATATATGCATATATATATATATGCAAATATATGTAGATAAGAATAAGTTGCCAGCTCCAACCCAGTGATCTACCCACATCGACATTCCAATTTGTGGGGTCCCAGCTGCGGGATGTGATGGACTAAGATGAACCCTGAGTGCCTTCCATCCCACTTGTGAACCTCTCCTTTGATTAAAATAATGTTGCATAATGTTGCCTTACCATGGTTGTTTCCCGATGCGGGCACGATGATGGATGACGGGGGTGATATGGGGTGTTTGTGACCCAGCAAGCAGTCCTACAAGCCTCTTCGGCACTGGGTACTCTTTCCGCCACTCGAACCTAGGCGAATTGGCAAGGGCTCATATGCAACCGTGTGGAAGGGCCGGGACGATAGACCCTTGGCTGTATTCCTTTTGATCCATGCCTCATTCTTGCTACTTTATCCCTGTTAGACGTGAATCAGAGAGAGAGAGAGAGAGAGAGAGTGACATCGATTTTCCCACTTTTTTTCTCTCCATTTTCGGATCGCTTTCTCCTTTCAGACTTCAGAAATTGCCATGAAAGTTGAATGGAAGAATCTTTGTCCCGCCCCTCAGAACAAGAGCTGGTGGCCATCAAAGTCAGCACCTCAGTTGGCTTTTCTGGTCATCGGTTCATGCTTAAGGCCCTTCGATTTTCAGGAAATTATGGTAGAAACCAGGGCCATTTCAGAAATCCACCTGATTGGCGCTGTCAAAATGCTTCAAACACTTCTGAATATCTATAAATATATCTATTATTATATCTATTATTATATGATTGTATGTATACAGTATCTCTCTCTATATTTGTGTGTATTTATATATATACACATGTTTTATTTTTCCTTCCCAAACAACATGGGACGATGACCCCGGAGGTCGGCCCAACCACCGGTCAGGCACTGGATATCACTTGGCCACAGACACCCGAGGTCATTAGTCGCCAGACTGTGACTGAAACTGCTCAGCTGCGACAAGAAGTGGAGGTCCTGGGGGCCATTGTCCATGGTGTTTTTCAATGGTGTTTCAAGGATGCTGGGGATGGGTATCCCATAGATTTTTCATTGCTTTTCATGGCTCAATGGTGTATCAAGATGCCGTTTGGTAATCTAACAATTTGTTACAGACAATTGTCTATGAGTGTAGGTGATTTATGTTGATTCTACTGATTTACCCAACAGAAAAATGTGGCTGTCCCTTTTTCTACAAAAAACTGCTGGGTTTCCTGAGGGTATTTCCTGGTTGTGACAGCACGTCCCCTGCCAGGTGCTTCGAAAAATATCTCACCCGAACATCGCCACTCAGTTGCACCCGGATCTTTTGGGGCGTGGCGAAGCTTGGCACCGAATTGGCCCAGGTACGTTTCCGGGACCTCAAGAAGAGTACAGCTCACTTCTACCTAGTGCTGGAGTGACCACCAGAAAAGCAGATGGTAATTTCTTGTTATTTTCCCCCGCCCTTTGAAATTCTGTGTGTTACTTTGCAGTAGATTGTGGAATAGTATGTTTTGAGATGAGCTCATGGCATCCTCATTCCCTTTGGGAGCCGCAAATATGTCCGTTCGGTGCATGGATGGCACCTTTGGTCAAAGGGAAAGAGCAGCAAGTAAAGTGCTGAACTAATTAACAATAGCGTATGAAAATGTATGATACCTATAATTATCTTATATAATCTTATATAATATTATATAATTATATGCAGATTTAGATGGGGTATAGGCCAACTTATACCTGGGGGGCACCATCCTGTAGCATTCAAATGCTTTCCAGTGAACGGAACCGCAGGTATTGTGCTGGCGGGGATTTGTCGCAATTTCTTCGTGCGTTGGTGCCCCAGGGAATGTAAGGCTGCTGGGTTGAGCTGCGCTGACTTCACCCATGCAGAGATAATTGGAGCAGTTGTATTCCATTGTTGATCCAAGTTGGGGATATGATCAGAATCAAGCAGAATCAAATCATACATAAACCATACATAAACAATACAAACAAAAATCACGAACTTGACCAGTGGATTCGTGTCCTCTCAGTGAGTTCAGGAAAGGTCGGGTTCAAGAGGAGGCAGCGGAGGGCGGTTCGGGTCGGGCTGTTGATCTTTTCAGCTGGAGGTTTGTGGAAATGTGGATTTAAGTACATTTAAGTGATATTTGATGCTCATGATGGCTCATGATTCATGATTCATTACTCAAGACTGTCCTTTTTGTATTTTTTTGTGGCATTCTTAATTGCCATAGACAAAGAGACTTGGAAGCGACCTCTTTCGAAATTATCCCAAAGTGTTGCAGGTTTTAAAGGCGAACCGGATTCATTTTGAAGCGCCATCGCTCTGCATTTAACCAGCGAACATCCAGCCCATCCAGCCCTAAACCCTGGCCAGACTGCTCGGCGATTCCTCACACAGATTGCCAGCGGATTGTTTGCTCTTGGGCCCAAGGGTGGTGGAATTCGTGTGCCGGCGGCCTGAGCCTGCCATCAAAATCATCAAATCAATTCAAATCATCAAATCGCCCGGGTCTTTTTTCGCGGGAAAATATCAAAACAAACACAGATTGATGGTTAAAATCTGCCATTCGATCCCCTGATTATACATGTTGTTTCGTACCGTGCTCTCTTTGGAAACCCTGTGATTATCTCCAATGTTTGACCCAAAAAATGGCGCTTTTTTCCGCGGCTCAGGTGCTGCACAGCTCCAATCATTTGCATCGAGATTTGAAGCCGCAGAATATTCTTCTCAGCGACTGTCCCTCGGCAGTGTTGAAGCATGGATCATGCTGTAGCTGTGTGAAGATGGTAGCTAGGGAAATATATGGAAATATGCCAGGAAAAATAGGAACATCTGGATGAAGATCCACATGTTACTTCATGTTACTTCAAGACAATGAGGCACCATCCGAATTAAGATCATTAAGTATACCTTCTTCCGGCTTCGATTGAGGCTGTCCTGTCAGTTCCCGCTGAAACATGCTTCACGCCCCGCGAGATGCCTACATCAAAATCACCTCTGGCAGGGTGAAAACGATTCAACATGGTGCGCAACATAGCCAACACTGGTAGTTGACCACCTTTTCACCAGTTAAGTATTATCTCAAATCTCAATCCTCAAGATTTTACATGATTCAACAAATCATTATTATATTAACACATGAAAGTCCCAAAAACTCAGTAAGTGCAGCTCTTTGAACACAACGCACCAGTCCTTGCCACCTGCCCAGCCTCCATGGCGGCGGATTTGGCCTCAGAATTCTCGAGCCGATGGCGCAAGAGCCATCGGCAGGAGCAGCGCGTCTTTTTGCAGTGCCCCGATGAGAAGCAGTTCGGCTTGCTCCTGGGAGGACACCCACAGATGGAAGGCAGGGAAAATATGGCTGAAAAATATGGAATGAAGATGAATGAAGATGGATGAGGATGATGGGGTGGAAAGATGTGGAAAGGCTGGAGCTGTTGGATGGATTGGATGGTTTATGGAAGTTGTGCCGTCGAAACTGTGTTGCACCAAGTATGTCAGCGTTTCTTTGAGATTTGAGTGGAGTTTCTTGAGATGATTTTAGGTCTTGCGTGCTTTTCCTTTGGGCTGGGTGCATTCATCATTACTTGAATTATTGGTTTGGTGATGTTTCATGAATTTTCACGTAACCCAACTAACGATTCGCCCGTTTTGCGGGGGTCAAAACCTCCACCTGTTGTTTCATCACAGGCCTGGTGGTGGTGGATGTCCTGCACTCCAGTGTGGTCAGGGAGTGGAACGATCAAAATCCACACTGCAGCATCGAAGCTGGGATGTTAGTCATGGAGGCAGGAGATGGCATGAAACCGGGCTGACACCATGCTGGGACAAGAGAATTGCAGATTATTGATGATGGATGATTGTAAGTCATTCATGTTTTGAAACTGGTGATTTTCCATGATGTGCCCATGTTTTTCCATCACCAGGGTGTAGATTTGTTGTTTGGGCTGCGGTACTCTGAGAAGATGAGATGACATGAAGCTGTGGGAGAGTTGGAGATTAGTTGGGATGGTCATGCCTTGCCAGTGATCTGCAGGTGAACGGTATCCGTGAGCCCCAATTGATGCTTCAGCAGTTTCGAGAGGTGGGACAGGGACCGCCCAAAGGGAAGGGGCAAGGGCATTACAATGGAGTCTAAATGATGCAACACCCAGATAGATCCAGATAGTACGACATATATTTAAATGAAACTTGTTCGTGTCCATTCTTTTCCTACACCATGGAAAATATATAGCTCACGGTCGGGAGTATGGGAACTTGGACGCTTGGATGACCTCATGCTGGCGAATGATCAAGATGTATGCGTGGAAGCCACGTAATCCCCAAGTATTTTGGAAGTTTAATGCGCCATTATATATGTTTAATCCATTTCAGGGGTGAAATCTCCAAAACGATGGCTGTTTGGGTTCCAGAGGTGGCATATGAACATATATGTATAGCATCAATAATTGCACGCATGCACATGTGTTTGCATCTATTTGTATGTATACACAAGTTATATATACAGACGTACGTACTTTCATCATTTTTCATCGAGTTTTATAAATGTTTCTAATCTGCAATGAATCAATAACTCGTATATCATATATTTATATACACCTAGCCATCCAACAGCTGAGGTGAAAGCTGTGGATTTGTTGTTGAAATGTGGCCTCACTGCTCAGCAGCGTGCCGTCTATGAGTGCTCCTTGGATTTGCACAAGAAGTCTCTGAAGGCCGAAGCGGTGCTTTCGAAGGTGCCAGCGCCGGATATCGAACAAGGACACGTTGAAGTGGACGTGTGCTCCATTTGCTATGAAGATCAAGATGGCGGTGACGAAGTCTCAAAATTACCTTGTGGCCATCAGTTTCACAAACGTTGCGTGAAGAAGTGGCTCATCTCAGGTGTGGAGTCTCAATGAGTAAGCTTCTGTGCTTTGTGGCCGTATCCGCCAGCAATTGCGTGTAAGCCAGTTCCATGTAGTTATGAATTCTTAGTTGGGATGCTGCTGGGCCATCCCGCTTTTGGTACCAATGATCTTTGTCAAGTCAGGTTTGCCCTAAATTTTACCCTGACGTGATACCAGTTTTTTGTTCATTTTGCCCTCTTGAGTGTCCTGTTTCTGGGGATGACTCTATACAACCGCCATCAACCATCCTATGCTATTTGGTGAGACTGCATCTGTAGATTCTGTAGATATTGGTTGCATGTTTTTTTTCTTCATCGCAGGTTCCATGCGCTGCCCCTTGTGCAACTGCGATCTCAGCTCCAAAGCGCTCCCGTCTGAAGCGTAAAGCTGAAGCTGCGAGATGTCCGGGTGCATGGACCTCAGCCGGTCCTCGCCCGGGATGAGATGACCTGGGATGACCTGAGCATGCCATGCAACGACTTAAAATGATGCTATCAATATGTGCATCTGGTGATTCAGAAGTGAGTCAATGAAACATTGATTCATGCCTGTTTCATAGCTGGGATTTTGAGGAAAGTTCCCAGCTAGGACTGAGAACAGTGGTCGATCTGCGTGGGCACCTCCCAAAGCCTGTGGCCCTGTGGCTGTTGTGCCCATGCGACGTCCAGTGGGAAAGGCAAGGGTCTTTCAGCTCAAGCGCGAGGCCGTGAGTCCTGCTGCTTGAACTGCCAGTGATGTTATGGCATGGATTTACTGTATAGGAGATAAAAGCAAAAAATAAGCCAGAGATTTTATATTTTCAAGGGAGATCTGACACCAAATTTAAGATCCCAATTAAACTTGATGATTGTGAAATTGCCTTTCCATCCTACACTGCACTATCGTGCGCTTTTTTTTAGACATTTCCCTCAGGAGGAAGCCGTACAAAACGCACTTCTTTCGGGGGCTGTTTACAGGACAGTGACGGTTGTTCCTTTTTGGTGTCGCACCTGTGAGGGAAAAAGTGCAGCCAGATGCAGCTAGATGCAGCCAGACAGACGAGTCATGGAAATGCAAACGAAATGCTCTTGTCAATTTGAAAAACCATTTTGTATGCCACTTCTGGCAGTGCAAGATGATAAAATCCGGCATTGCTACCCCTTAAATTCTAGCTATCACATTGATGCATTGTGCCCACAGATGCATCGAGTATGACCAATTACTGCATTCAGGTTATTGATGATTTTGACCAAATGTTGGATCAACACACTTGTTGTTCTTGCTTCAACCATCTATATAATTCTATATATTTCTTCTCATTGAAGACATGTGTTCCCAAGGAATTCTTCCACTCTTTGGGTTTTCATCATTTTTCATTCCGTTTCGGTATCCGCGTGGCCTCCCAGGTTCCGTTGACCCCGTTCTGAAGCTGGCAGACTTTGGCTTTGCGCGAGCGTTGCCAGAGCAGGACATGGTGAGGATCTCGGCTGACAACAAGCTCGCGACTAGGTGATCCAGTAAGGAATGCAATCCCCTAACATGGGGAAAACATGGGGAATCATTGTACATGATATATATATATATATATAACTTGCCCAGATGCATGCTTGACAGGCCAGATCTTTGATTTTTTGGCGCTTGCACTGCGATGCATGTACAGATATATACAGTTGACCCAAAGGATCACACCTACATATATACTCATATACTCCTACTCCTACCATACATGGATATACATGGATGGTGGAGGTTACTGGAGCATGTCAGGAACTTTGGGTTCACGAACTGAACCCAGGGGTTTTCGGAGTATTTCTGAGTGTGATATTGAAATTTGATATATTTGATGGAATATGTGCGGACATGTGCCCACACACTGAGCTCGCTCTTGGTTGCAAAACTCTTAAGATAACTTAAGATGTGATGTGATACAATGTCATATTGTAATTGGGATTGGTGGGGGGTGTAGCCAGATTTTCCATGATTTCCCCAGAAACAGTGGACATCTTTGACATCCAAGGCGGCCACAGTGTGTGGCTCTCCACTGTACATGGCCCCAGAAATTTTAAGCCCGGAGCCCAAGGATCTGAGCTCCACCGATGAACATCCATCAATCATCATAAATCCAAAATAATTCAGACATTCATATATAATATATCATATAATATATATATATATACATATATATATACATATATACATATATATATATACATATATATATACATATATATACATATATATATATACATATATATATATACATATATATACATATATATATATACATATATACATATATATATACATATATACATATATATATACATATACATATAATCATATAAATCCCAGCTATTCAACTGATGAAGGCTCTATAAATATCAAAAAAACATATAGTTCACCAGACTCCATGGCTGAGTAAAGTGCCCCAGTTCGCCATCACTGGAGGGCACGAGCCATATGATGCCAAAGCTGATTTGTGGTCCGTGGCCTCCTTAGTGGACCTGGGTTGCTACAGTGGTTTAAGATGGTTTAAGTGGGTGAATCATGACACAACATCAATGGCTATCAATGGCAATTGTTTTCATGTTTTTTTGGATACGTTTGACTTTGATGATGGCTGTTGGGGGATAGGTATCGGCTCCGCATCAATGGTTTGTAGGTTGCTAACTAAGCATTTTCAAGCCTTGTAGCTCAGTTGGCAGAGGATGACCCAATCATAAGCTTTCGGGATGGAGGATATCATCTTGCCAAATGGGGTTGATGGGGCGCCTAACAGTTGGAAATCCATGTGCAGATCTAGGGATCCAAGAAAGAGTGAACATGAGTGAACAAACGATCTTACCGTCTTGAGATGTCTTGAGTCTTGATTGTGATTTAACATGATTTAACTTTCTACTTTTGTTGATCTTTGTTGATCCTTTCTGGGGGATTCCTAGCAATGCATCTTGAAAGTTGACGGTGAGTGCTGTTCCGCTGTTCCAGTAAGGTCGGGGCAATTCTCTACGAGCTCTTGTTGGGGAGGACGACACTGGTTGCTCCATGAGGTACCTTTGTAATTACCCCACTTTTCATAAGCAATGATGGTACATGATGCCAAATGTTATACCAAACGGACCCCTCTATTGCTTGCCAAGAGAAGATTAGCGATCCAATGTGGCAACAGAAACTCCACCCTTTGTATATCATACAGAATCATACAGCATATAGTTGTTTTATCTATGACCATATTGAATTTCCCTGTCAGGATATTGTTGCTGTGGGGATTCTGTCACCATTACGGCACCTGTCGTCAGGACACCCTTCAGCGGATCCAACCCTTTGCAACTTTTAGCCGGAAGCTGAGTGGGCCCCCCAATGGCTTGAGACATTATTTGGAGGACTCCCCCAACTGAAATGGGGGATCTATAGATGCCATAGATGTCAATCATGGTCAATCCAAATGGTATACTGACAATTGGATAATATCTAATGACAATAGATTGTCCATAATGACATCTAATGACTGGATAATGAAAATGGCGGCTGCCCCATGGAAGACTCGGCAGCGAGGCCAATATCGAAACGACTGCCTTGTCCTTCGAGGGCGTGCAGCTTTCAGCCCCCGGTCTTCAGCTCAGGTCATCGAAGAGACGGAAACAATGGTAGGTTGGTGGTGCAATGGGTGCAAGGTTCCTGGATGCAGGTGGTTTACAATAATAGATATGTAATGTATATACTGTGTATATATATATATATGTGTGTGTTATATATATATATAAAGAATATATATATATATAAAGAATAAGAATATATATATTATATGAGTTATGTAAATATACACATATACGCACAAATATCATTCATTGGATGTGCAACGATATGTCAATTATGTCACGGTAGGCGCCTGCTGAGGTCAGCAGTTCTTACGAGCTCTGTTGGTTCACAGCCCAAGCCAGCGCCTTTCGAGCCAGGTCCCAACCAGGGCGGGATTCATTGGAAAAAATGGACAAATTGACTGGAAATCATGGTTTTTACTAGTTGAAATCCATTAAATGTAGAGGTTTCCTGTAAAATGTTCCCCCAAAACAAATCATAGGACCAATGGTAATTCCTTCGCGTCGTTCATGTTAAACATTCACCAGAAACATCCAGAAATGGTTTAGTAGGTGATCTATGCAGATGTGGGGCCATTGAGGAGGGTGTTGACTATTAAGGGGATTGGATTACCAATGGTAGCTCTAAGATGGCCGATTAGATGGCCGATGTAGCGCAGATTAATGGAATATCATGGAACAATCTACATACGTATTCCAACTGTTTGCTCCAATGGTGTGGCTCCAAGACACGGGGAGATTGGAGCTGGGTTTCCAAGCACCCAGCAAGATACACATAGATCGGGCAGCTTGGGGTTGCAGTCTCCCTGGCAGGCCTTCATGCAGCATCCATATGTCAGCCCAAAGCCCAAGATCACAACAAAGAGGGTTCAGAATGGGTAAGACAGCAGCATACTGATTAGTGGCTTCAATTGGTTTCATCTTTATTTCTCACCCGAATGAATCTTACCTGGGTCGCGGCACCAACTGACTAATTGTTTTGGGGAGGCGCACGCACAAAGAATGTGGCAAGGGTGTGGCAGTGGTGTGGCAGTCGCGATGCAGTTAGGACCACCATTGGTCCCTTGGATGAAGGCTGGATTGGAAAAGATCTTGAGTTTGTGGTCTCCCCGTTTTTGGGATTTGATGTTCTGAGGTCTCTCCCCTCCGAGCGTGTCTCTGACGCAGGGCGCTGCCTCCACCTCAGGTGATTGCAGCTGTGGAGGGAGGGCAGAGAGTCGCAGGTTTCCGGCCCTGGTTGCATCCTCAGTTCAGCTGGCCTAAAAATGGATCGTAATGCAAAGTTCCAATACAGCAAAAAGTGCGATTCAGCAAACAAAAGTACCTGGGATTCTGCAACCAAAAGAAGCGGTTTCTGCAACTACCTTCTGCCACTTCCGCCACCAAATAGACATTGTCACATGTTGTCACGCAATGTATGGTTGCAGGTTCTTAAGAATGTGATTTGATGCTATTTACACTGAAGCAATGAGTGGCAAGGGACGTCATAGAAAGCCCCATTGCATTTCGTTTTGAGGCTAGTAAGAAGTCGCATGGGCTGAGGCCCTACATAGCAGTCACTAGGCATAACGCAAGCGGCTATATTGCATAACGGCATAACGCAAGCTTTGCTGGCCATGGTGCTGAACCCCCTGAATAGAGACTTCACCAAAAATTGGATTTCAAATGACTTTCATTATTTCATCACGCTAGCCAGGGTTTTCCAGGTTCATGCTTGACGTGTTAAGATTGTTAAGCCCTATACCACACACCTCTCAACTGCATTTGCAATTCGACTTGCGGTACAGTAGTTCGACAAATTGGAGGTGCATAGTTAGTAATGTTAATGGATTTCCCGCACGCAGAACGGTTTGTGCTTCATTCACTCTGGGTGGACAAGGGAAGCAGTCTGTGCCAAGTCGACTGGGTCGGAGAAATCCTGTGGTTTTTGAATGTTCTTGAGAGCGCTTTGAGATTGATGGAGCTAGTGGCTGATTCGACGTGGTTTTAGCATGTTTTAGCCCAATGCCGAAGTATCACGATCGAGCGATGAGACACACAAACCGTCACTATCAATCCAGACAGGATTCCGAGGCACAGCATGGAAAGTTGCATCTGAACTTTGAAGTCGAAGGAGCAACTAATATGCAAGGCAGCCAGCGCTACAGGGCACAGCTGCGCTTCCGTGCCTTCGCGCGCGTCAGCTCACATGGCACGCGGGCTGCATGCGCGCATATATGTTGGTGGCTTTCTCCGAGCAACACCAATTTTAGTTTGCAACGGTGGTGGCGAGGTGGTAGGCATTGAGACGGTTTGAAAGCTGTTGAAGACTCAATGGAAAACCTGGCTCTCATCATGTTCTTGACATTGGCCAATTATTCATGGAACGGTGATTGCCGGGGAAGCCCGAAGGAGATTCTTTGACATGGCTTTTATGTAAACTCCATTCTTTGCATGATCCACACCGACCACACTTCTTCACCAAGCTTAGACCTTGCCTATGTTCCATGGGCTCAACATAGGTCAACTGCATTAGCTTCTACGCCCAAACACGATCCGAAAATATGTGTCACATTTGTTTGAAACAGTTTGGTTTTTGAAATTTGATCAACTTGGCAATCGTGACGTCAAACGTGATTTGCTTGCACTACCAACCCCAAGAGCCATGCAGTACGACGTGGGTGGGGTCAGCGCCAGACTTATGCATCCATCCACCATGGACATCACAAAATCCCAGCAAAAATGATTCAGCAAATCAAATAGTCACAGATCCAAAGGCCTTTGATTTGCCAACTAAAACCGAGTCTGGATTGAATGGGAATGACGTCGAATGATGTTGAATTGCGTTTGATTGTTTCGGGGTGATGGATGGTGATGGTAAATATTGATTTTCCACGGCGAAGTTCGGATTTTCTACGACATTTCCACGGCATATTTTTGGTATTTCCACGCGTGGACCAAGCTGGGACCACGCACCCCCCGGTTGTGTTTTTGATTTTCCCGTTCTGCCCCAACATGTTTTTATCTTGTCACAGGCCGTTTGGCTTTAGTTTTGAATATTTTTGAATGCAAACCGTGATGACATGACGCCATCAAACAGGGCGTGCACCCACTGCATACCATTGCGGAACTGTCAGAACAAAATATAAGTAAGTGGTAATAGAATTCCACGGGTTTTGCCAAAACATGGCCAGCGAAGGGAAGAAAGGCAATGAACCAACACGGTACACAATCGCAATGTCACGTCTCCATACGTCTCCTATTATTCACGGCCTTTGGATAGCCATAAACCATATACCATATATGCATGTTTTGAATGACTGAATCACTGCCACCTGAGCCCCTGGCAAAATTCGGTCGGCAACGGCAAAAATTCCACCCACTCTTTGTTTTTTCCCATACCTGGATTGCCCGGGTTTGGCTAGCTGCGCTCAAGTTTTTTTGGTCCTCTTGGTTCCCCAAATAGCTACCCATTAATCCAGCCCTGGCCACGTCAAGGTGTCCGAGACCAGCAAAGACCAGCCATCTCCAGTGGCAGATGTACAGGAGAACGAGTCGACCCACCCATGAATCGCAACCAGTCACGTTTCATTGATCATGAAATTGTCATGAAACCATCATAAACTGTTTAATTGTCATCAACTCTGATACTTGTCAGGCAAAGGCGGTAAAGAACGTAATGCTTTCGCGTGCCTTCCCATTGCTGGCCTGTCCTGGAGGATACCGAGGGCAGTTTCATTGTGACGGAGTGGATTGACAAGGTGTGCCATGGAGCCATTGTCATGTAGAATTGAGGTTTGAGCAAAAAGTGGAGGTACACATGAAGCAATTAACCAGTGGTCACCAAAACTGGAATGGTTTCGCTTTGCGAATTATTCTTTGAAAACAGATTTGATGAAATTATGAAATCATATGAAATCCATTGAATGGTCTATTGCTATTTTTTTCGGAGATGCGTCGTTCAATCAACAAACAGTTGTCGCATGGAGTTGGGTTTTTCATCCTGCTGGGTGCACCCAGTTGTTCCACCGAAGTTTTCGATTTGGCCAGGTGCCCAAATCTGGTGCTGCATCTCCATCAGTTGCTTGGAGATCTTGGAGCGCCTGGATGTTGGCCGACAGCGAGACGTAGTGTGGCATCAGGGGTCGGTGCTCAGCAAGATGTCATGCAAACACATGCTGTAATACATCGTGGGTGTCAGGTTCTTTGAAGGAAGTCTGTTTATCATTGTTTATCGGGATTCTAACATACATAATTCATCTGTATCTCGAATGTAGAAACGTATCAGAAATATTGACCGGTTGCTAGCCTGAACAGAAAGGATATCAGCAATCACTAGTCTCAAAGTTTGATATAGCAACTCAGAACAAAAGTGCGTGACAATGTAACAGTGGCCGACCTCCAGTCGCGGGGATGTCATCTACAGTGGGTCGATTGTTCAAATCTGAGGCTTTCTGCTCTCCGGAGGAGAGTCCCAAACTCAGCCCCTCTTGGGGGTTGCAGGGCCGTCTAAAGATGTTTATCACATTTTCTCTGGAATGGATGACAACTCAACAGGAAACGAACACCAAGCTTCACACATGGTGATGTCACATGTGTATAAATATTATATAATATCATACACCAAGACTACAGAGTGAGTAACCGACAATATTAGCGGAAGACTAAAGTAGCAGGAAGCGGACGGAAGTGGACTTGGGATCGTGGCCCAGCCGGGCGGCCTAGGTCCTCGTGATGCTGCCGAGGAAGCACCGGGTACAGGCTTCATCACTGCGAGTAGCAGCGAACTCAGATCTGGAGCGTCAAGATTGATTAAAATATGTTTAAAAACATTTTCTCCATGGGAAAGATGATGAAAGATTCAATGAGGAGATATGGGATGGGAGCAGTAGCTATGATTTAACATCAACTTACCAAGACTTGGGTGGATTAAGATCCCGAAAGCGCTATTCTGATGTGACAATTATTGAACATCAAGGGGATTCTATGGGTTTTGAATGGTTTTGACACATACTGTAGCCATTTGGGATCTGGGTCAACCAGCTGGTGAAATCAAGGGCTTTGACCCTGAGAACTGCCTTTTTATTTGACGAAAAAATCCCCCCCCCCCCCAAGAGATTTCCGGCCCCCGTTTGAGCGGTTCTTTTTTAGCAATTGTCAGTTGGAGGGACGGTTATCGGTGCATGCGATGCCTTCTGCAATCCCACCCGGCAATGGAAAATCATGGAAGATATCCCGTAGAATATTTAGCTACCCTTTGGTAGCTTAACATATCTACTGTAAGGATCACCATCAATTCTTATAGGTAAATCATCATGTTTATCATCTGTAAATGGGCCATTTATGTTCACTTACAAGGAGGTAAATCATCTTGAACCCCTATTAAGCAACCATTAAAAACATAGCTTAACGGTGGGGTGGCCTTATAGTACCCTTTACCGAGGCAGTGCAGGCAGCGGATATCGAGGCGAGACATGATTTTTTTCACGGGATATGATGGGAATACCCATACGGGACATTTGGCGGGTGACGTAAAAAGCACAGGCTTTTAACCTTCAAACAGCTTGAAATCGTAATTTGGGATGACTATGGCCGACTATGGCTATATAAAAGATTATAAAAGTACCATCATTGGCTGGCACATGTCTGGGAAAGAATTGGAAACCCCTGCAGGTGAAACTGGTGATACAGTCAAGAAGGCAGGGGCAGGAAGAGAGCCGTATCTGTGTTGACCATGTTAACCGGAGGCTTTATCACGATGTGTATCCTTTAGAACTTTTAGATCAATCAACATCATAGCCTCCCATGGGAATCGTGCGGCGCTGTCTTTGCGTCCAAGGCTTCGGTCCATTGTAGTTTGATCCTCGTATATCCGATGCCAGCCACATGAACACCCCAAACAAAAGGCTATTTCATGGTTAGGTACGTTAGGTGTTTCAGGCTATACTATATTAATCTACATTATATTGAGCAGCTGTCGTTGGCATGTTTGTTTCCAGAGCGTAGTCTGAGGATGTCTGAGGCGAATGCGACAGGAAATCCGGTTCATGTTGCGATCATTGCTGGTTAAAATGTATTCAAATATATAGACATATAGTAATATTATATTTTTCTGCAAGGTTTCAATGATATCAGCTGTTGTCTCACTTGTTTGGTACTTGTAGCGTTCGTAGCAGCTATTCTTATACCCGGACTTCCACCAATGACGTCCGTTTTTAACGCCAGGTGGAGGAACTCACAGCATCTGAAGTTGGAGTGTCCAAAGACGCCTTGGAGCCCAGACAATGTGAAAATGAAAAGGAAGAACCACTGGAACACCTGGAGATTATAAGAGCATCATCGATATCAGCAATCATGGGGATTTACAACTAGATGATTAGATGATTTGGCGGAAAGTTCTTGACCGCCTTATTTTTTTGGAAAGGAAACCAACCGAATTCGAGGGACACTCACATGCGAGAAACGATTTGTTGCAGATTTGCTGCATGCTTCAACTAATCCCAATGTCGTAGTTTGGTTTCATGGGCAGAACGGTTACACACTGTACTGCTACTATATGAAAGCATCAAAGACATCCCCGTGATTCAGTGATTGTTGGCTGCATTGCTTGCCAATGGCGCTGTTGATACCCAAATGGACAGATGGACATAATTCTTTTTGAGATTGGCAACCCCAATGGAATACAGTCTATATACGAATGAGATACCGGTATACATGGTATACTATCCACCAGCTAGCACTACATCTATATACATCAATGATGTCCCGTTTAGATAAACTTGATAAGCACACAAGTTTCATGCTATAAACATCATATATCAGGGACATTCGGGGACATTTGATCCCAGAACCGTAGACCCCCCCCCTAACCCCCCCAAAAAAAAGTGCTAAAATTCAGTAACAATCAGCAAAAATAATTGAGTGCTAGTGAGCGCTCGTGAGTGGTAAAAACTCTATCCAGTGTTACTGGGTACTCCGCAAAACAAAACCCTGAAAATCTATCCCAAAAAACAATTGAGGGAGCACCACCAATGTGAAAATGAGAAGCATAGCCCAAAAATTGATCCATAGTGCTGATTCGATCGTGAAATGATAAATAAGCTTTGGGGTCATAACCGTTCACCCGAATCCCAAGTGGGCCTTTCCCTAGTTAATTTTAGAGCCCTGGAGTTAGCAATTTTCGTCTCGGTTTCACACCAAAGAAAACTTTTTGGGGAATGGCAAACCAACCGGGAAATTACAACCTGGAGTCGATGATGAGCTTTTGAAATCTTTTAAATTGTTCTTTTTAATATTCATCATAGTTTTTACATGTTTAAAATAATTTTTACCAAGGATTTCATGTTTCTCACCTTAAGCCTGCAAACAAAACAGCAATTCAATGCCATTCCCCATGTTTCTCCAATTATTTTGCTAAGTTTTCATAGATTTTTAACCACAGTCTTTGATGGGGCTTATCGTTCTCACTTCTTTCACAATGACCCTGCAAAAAGTCAGGAAACTTTGAAATTGGTTCCAGATTGAGCACTGCTGAGCAATGCTGAGAAATGCAATTTCCAGCCTTTTTCCATATGTTTTACGTGTTTTTCCCATTGTTTTGTACATGTTTCATTGTTTTTTCCGTAATTGTTGGTGGATTTTGTGTTTTTTTTTGGCTTCGTTCTCACCGCTTGCACCCTGACCTGCAAAAAGTCAGGAAACTTCGAAATTAGTTGCAGATTGAGCACTGCTGAGAAATGCAATTCCCATCCTTTTTCCATTTGTTTTGTCTGTGCTTTCCCATTGTTAAATTGCTTTGTCCAGAGTTCATTGTTTTTCAATTTTTTTGATGGATTTTGTGTTATTTTTTTGGCTTCGTTCTCACCCCTTTCACCCTGACCTGCAAAAAGTCAGGAAACTTCGAAATTAGTTGCAGATTGAGCACTGCTGAGAAATGCAATCCCCAGCCTTTTTCCATTTGTTTTGCTGAAGTTTTCATGGCTTTTGATGGATTTTGGTAGTTTTTTGCCATCATTCTCAAGTTTTTCTTCTTGGATCCGCAAAAAAAAAACAGCATTTCAATAGCATGCCCACGGTTTTTCCCATTGTTTTGTCCAGATATCATTGTTTCTCCTCAATTTTTGATGGATTGTGCGCAATTTTTTTTGCTTTGTTCTCACATTTTTCTCCCCTGACCCTGCAAAAAGTCAAAAAACTTTGAAATTGGTTAGAAATACAATCCCAAGCCTTTTTCCATTTGTTTTGGTGTTTTCCCACATTGTTTTTCCCAATTCTTTGATGGATTTTGCGCTTTTTTTTGGCTTCGTTCTCACCTTTTTCACCTCTGACCCTGCCAAAAGTCAGGAAACCTTGAAATTGGTTGCAGATTGAGCACTGCTGAGTGCTGCTGAGTGCTGCTGAGTGTGCTGCTGAGTGCTGCTTAGTGCTGCTGAGAAATTCAATTCCCAGCTTTTTTCCATTTGTTTTGTGTGTGTTTCCTTGGTTCCCATTGTTTTGTCCAGAGTTCATTGTTTTTCCATTTTTGGGGATGGATTTTGGCTTTTTTTTTCGGCTTTGTTCTCACTTTTTCACCCCTGAATGCAAAAAGTCAGGAAACCTTGAAATTGGTTGCAGATTGAGCACTGCTGAGTGCTGCTGAGTGTGCTGCTGAGTGCTGCTTAGTGCTGCTGAGAAATTCAATTCCCAGCTTTTTTCCATTTGTTTTGTGTGTGTTTCCTTGGTTCCCATTGTTTTGTCCAGAGTTCATTGTTTTTCCATTTTTGGGGATGGATTTTGGCTTTTTTTTTTCGGCTTTGCTCTCACTTTTTTCACCCCTGAATGCAAAAAGTCAGGAAACCTTGAAATTAGTTGCAGATTGAGCACTGCTGAGCACTTTTGAGTGCTGCTGAGAAATCCAATTCCCAGCCTTTTTCCATTTGTTTTGCTGAAGTTTTCATTGTTTTTTGTCACAGTTTTTGATGCTTTGGTAGTTTTTTGCAATCATTCCCTTTGTTTTTCCAGTTGCAAAGATTCAAGAAACCTTGAAATTAGTTGCAGATTGAGCATTGCTGAGCACTGCTGAGAAATGCAATCCCCAGCCTTTTTCCATTTGTCTTGCTGAAGTTTTCATGGCTGTTGCCACAGATTTTGATGGGCCTTAATTCGGCATTTTTTGCAATCATTCCCATGTTTTCCACCTTGAAACTGTGAAAAGCACAGCATCTCAATAGCATTATATTCCCTGTGTTTTTCGAAAGTTTTGCTAGCTGTTCATTGTTTGTTTTTGATAGATTTTGTGATATTTTTATGGGCTTCGTTCTCACCGCTTGCACCCTAACCCTGCAAAAACTCAAGAAACATTGGCAGTAGTTGCAGAGTGAGCACTGCTGAGCACTGCCGAGAAATGCAATCCACAGCCTTTTTCTATTTGTTTTGTTGAAGTTTTCATGTTTGTTTTGCCACAGTGTTGGATGGGTTTTAATTCGGCAGTTTTTGCAGTCATTCCCATGTTTTTCACCTTGAAACTTGAAACTAACAGGCATTTCAATAGCATTCCCAATGTTTTTCCGATTTTTGATGGATTTTGCGCTACTTCTGTTGGCTTCGCTCTCACATCTTTCACCCTGACCCTGCAGAAATTCAAGAAACCTTGAAATTAGTTGCAGATTGAGCATTGCTGAGCCGTTGAGAAATGCAATCCCCAGCCTTTTTCCATTTGTCTTGCTGAAGTTTTCATGGCTGTTGCCATAGATTTTGATGGGTCTTAATTCGGCATTTTTTGCAATCATTCCCAATAGCATTCCCAATGTTTTTTCCGATTTTTGATGGATTTTGTGCTACTTCTGTTGGCTTCGTTCTCACATCTTTCACCCTGACCCTGCAGAAATTCAAGAAACCTTGAAATTAGTTGCAGATTGAGCATTGCTGAGCACTGCTGAGAAATGCAATCCCCAGCCTTTTTCCATTTGTCTTGCTGAAGTTTTCATGGCTTTTGCCACAGTTTTTGATTGGTTTTGATTTTTGTTGAGCGAGTACAGGGATTGGTGATTTGATTTCACCCGTGCTCACTAAAAAATTGTGTTATTGCCATGCTGTTACTTGTTAAACCTCAATGATGGGCTTTCTAGCTAACTGTATTTTGTGAATGCAACCTCATTATGTTGCCAATGTTTTTCATTGTTTGTCATTACTTTTTTCAATGTGTTTCATTAGTTTTCATTGTTTTTTTCAATGTTTTTCATTGTTTTTCGTTGGTTTTTTCAATGTTGTTCATGGTTTTCATTGTTTTTCAATGTTTTTCATGACTTCATTGTTTTTTCATTGTTCATTATGTTTTTCAATGTTTTCATTTTTTCAGTATTTGTTTCAGTGTGTGTCATGATTGTTCCTTGTTTTTTCAATGTGTTTCATTTTCTTCGATGTTTTTCATTTTTTCATTGTTAGTGTTTTTCATTGTTTTGCATGAACATGTAGGCCCCACCTGATCCAACTTGAATTGAGCACTGGTAAGCTTTAGTAGTGACTCAGCATTGTCAATGGGACATGAAAACCATCGAGAGAAAGTTTTTGACCAAAATTTGGCACTCAGTAGTGCTCAATGCATTGAGTGCTATTTTGGCCTTAGTAGACCTTAGTAAGCTTTTGTAGGGCTTAGTAAGGCTTAGTAGAGCTTAGTAGTGTTCAGCTCTTTTGGGCAAGGGGTGTATGGGTCTGCGATTTAAATGTAAATCTCGCATACATCATGACTGGTGCCCTCAGGTCCCTGCCAGCACCGGCAAGGCCAGCTACAGGGGCTGACTGTGTGTCATTAAAGGAGCAAACTGTTGCACAGCAGTTGATTGAATGAGCCGTTGGGATGTGGAATCGATATGAATCGATGCCCTCAAGGTGCTCCCGGGGGATGTTTTGCGAGTTGCCAATCCTGCCACTGAGGTGTCCCCATTTCTCTCGGAGGCATGTGACAGCCACACCGGGCAAGACATCGCAGATCTTGGGGTGGAAAAGGGATATCAATTGATCCCTGATTGGAATTTGATGTCTCAACGTCATTGTGCATGAGTTTACCTTGTGGAGACTGTTTTCCAAGTGGTTTGGAGCCCACGCCACTTCAGCAAGCCGTGTGTTCCATGGGAGCCGCGTAAGCCCTTTTCAACCATGACGATCCCCTGAAATGCGATGAAAAGGGGGATTGTAGGAAAAAAAGGATTCTTCTTCATGATAATAATGAAATTTACCATCCACGTGTTTTCTGGGCTCCCAAAAGACGTGGGGGGGTCCTCCGGATGCCTTGAATTCAACCACGCCCAGGAGAAACCAGATGAAATATTTCTAGGTGTGGGGGGGGAGACGTGCTATGGACGCTTAGCGTTTATTTGGCGGATAAAGTATATACAAGACTTACCAGGTGCTGCGCGGCGTTTGCTTGACAGCGAGACCCCCTAGCTACCTCAAAGTGGTAGCGGAGCCTGTGCCTTCGCCAAGTTCCGCTCCGTGTGCCGAACTGTTGTTCTTTGCATACGCTCCGTATATCGGACTTGTGAGGGCAACTTGTAGGTCAAGTTAGAGTAGCTGCCATGGTCTTAATCCATAACATGGATTCAGATGAAGAACAACTCCAAATTGTTGCTTATGAAGAGCCTGAAGCATATGCCGCTGCCAGTCATTCCGAAAACCGGATGGGCATCAAAATGACACCAAAGGTTCCACCCCAATTTGATGGCCAATCTAGTTGGTTTGAATATAAAGACTTAATTGATGACTGGCTCGGGATCACAACATTGGATGCAGATAAGCACGGACCATCATTAAAGAATGCCCTCCTTGGCTCAGTTTCTTTTTATAAGTCGATGCTCGATAATGCCCTACTCCGAGATCCGGATCGTGGCCTCGCTCATTTCAAGGACACATTGAGACCCTACTTCGTGAAGGGAGTAAATTTGTTTCTTTGGCGATTCCTCCAGATGTTTCGCACATATCGAGGCCAGAGCGAATTCGTGCACTGGATTGGGCGTTTCAAAATCGCTCAGAAGCGTTTGTTGGCTTCTTGGTCCGACCTGCTAGACTTATCCGATCTTCCTGAAGCAGGCACTCAGGCATTTACGGCGGCACTCACTGATGAGCAAAGACTGCACTATAATGGCATAGTAACAGATGAAGATAAGATTGCATATCAACAAGAGTTTCGTGAACAAACCATCACAAACAGAAGGACCAGACATGCCGGACAGTTTCCATTGTCAGACAATTTGATGTCACTGATTTTCCTAGTCCAAGCAGACCTCAACGAGCAACAACGAGGGCGTTTTGCCTCGTCCATGAACATCCGTCAGATAGCAATGCCTCAGTATACTTATCTCCAAGTGAAACAGCTGTTCTTAGAATTTTTTGCCGTTTCCCGCACAGGTGTTGCAGACCCAAACATCACGCTCCGCAAGCGGTCAACATTCTACGTCCTGGAGGAAGGCGAGACCGAAGAAGGTGAACACGGATTTTGGGTCTTAGATGAAGAGACGGGTGAAGAAGGTTTCATAGGTCTGTACACAGAGAAAGATTTCTGGGTTCTAAGCGCTAAGGGTTCATACTCTAAGCGCCGTATCTACGGCCGGTCCTTCAAGAAAGGTAAACCAAAAGGTTGTGGAAAGAAAGGAGGAAAACGATCAAGACCCGGCTTCAGCCTGAGGTCAAAAGGAAAAGGTTATGCAGCATGGGAAGATGACCAGCAAGACACAGCTTTCTGCGGAAAAGGCAAAGGAAAAGGCAAGAAGGGCAAGAAAGGAATGAAAGGTAAGGATTCTTTCAAAGGAATGCCTTCATAGAAGGGCAAAGGCAAAGGAGATGGAAAGAGCAAAGGAGGTAAGCCATTTCAACAACAACAGCCTCCACAAGCAAACATCGCACAGACAGCATCTTCTAGTGCCTCACAAGCCCCCGAAAAACAAGAAACAGCCCATGCCGAAGAAAGCTGGAGTTATGACTATGACACCTACTGGACAGAAGACGGGTCAGGGTATGAATCCTATTATGGATATGATGGAGATTACTCCCAAGGTGATTGGTACAATGGTACAATTGGTCTTACTTTGCTTCCGCTGAGGAACTGACCGAATCCGAGGACAAGCATTTAGAAATTTCAGACGTCATTTCTGAGGACGGACAGACGGACCAGATCGACCGGCTCTGTCTTTCGGCCATTTGCTTGTTCCGATTTCTCGGACACGAACTTGTAGAAGCCTTTGCATTCGTGCTTCTGTTCGTAGATTTGGACAGGTCTTTGTTTAAGAGCATCCGCCAAGTTGAGAACAGTGTTTCTACCGAATCCGGTGACCTGCATTCGTTCCGACAGCACACATGCCCGCTCAATTCCGTCTCAACGAAAAAGTGTGTGTTTCTCAATTATGATCATGGTGCCCAACAAGCATTGCTTTGTGAGTATGTAGATCTTGGTTCTCATCCGACTTATGTCATTCTTGATTCAGGTTGCACCAGAGCCATGGGATCCCGCTTTGCCATCGATCACCTTGTAAAGGCCTGCCAACAGCATCCGAAGCGTGATCACATCGGGTTTTCCAAGCAGCCTTGTTCAGGTAAGTTTTCATGTGCAAATGGAGAACAGTCTACAGTTAAGGAAAGATTAGTGATTCACTTTCGCAATGATCGTGCACAGACTGGTTGGATTACAACATGCGTTGACATTCAGGACAAAGGTAAGGTTCCCATCCTCTTTTCAGTTGAGCAAATGCGGAACCTTCACATGAACATGGAACACACTCCTGTAGGTGAGTTTATGACTTGTCCACTTTTCGGAATGCAACGCGCCGCATTGGCGGTCAGCACATCCAACCATCCAGTCCTTGACATTATGGCTCTTGCAACTTCAAGTTGGAAACCGATGTACAGCTTTCAGTCCGAAGACATCACATGTCCAGCATGTAACGGTAAACATCGTCCACACACAAACAAGGAAGGTTGCAAGAAGTTCAAGGGATCAGAACAAAAATCAGAACAAGTGCCGAAACCGGCCAAGTCTGATTCCAAGAAAAATGTCAAGAAGCTCATTCAGCCTGATAGCAAGTTAGAAGTACCGAGTCGGCCTTTTGATCCTGATGGCGAGCCAATGGTGGCCTCTGGACCAAGTTCCGGTTCAAAGGACGGAGTCCCTAGACGTCGGGAACCTCAGATTGAAGAAGACACAGAAATCAAACCGGAACCAAAGGTTGAGGTAAAACTTGAAGAAAAGAAGGAACCGTCACCTAAGGGAACATTGTCACTTGCACTAGAATTCATGATAAGCTTCAATCACCAACTGAACTTCTCAAATTGCATTTGAAGCATTATCACATGACAACCGAACAATTCAAGAGAAGAACATCAGCTCTGAAGTTGCCAAAGGAAATTTATGACAAGTTTGATCAGATTACCAAATCATGTGACACCTGTTCCAAGGCCAAAATTGCACCTTCGAGAGCTAAGGTTTCAGGAATTCGAAGTGAGGTTTTTGGTGAGCTTACCGCTTACCTTCATTGATCATGGAGAAGTTCCTATCAATCCTGAGTCAAAGCTTCAATTCCTACTTTTGTATGATGGTGCAACTTCTTTGACTACTGCTTTTGTAGTTCAAAATTATAGGTCTGATTCGGTGACGATATCTCATCTTCAAGAGTAGTTTGCAATTTATCAGCTGGATCCCAAACACATTGTTGCCGATCAAGCTTGTATGGGCACTGAAATGGAGAGCTATTATAGCAGGCACAACATCCGGCCAATCTCTCTAGGACCAGGTACACCTTGGCCAAACCGAGCTGAAGCAGTCATTCGCATGTTTAAGAAACAGGTCTCATTGATGCTAATTTCCTTGAAAGACGATCCTTTGCTTGCCAACATTACTTACAAACAGTTGTTGAGACAAGCCTGCATTTCAAGGAATACCATGGTAACACATGGTGGTGTCACTCCAATTGAACTAGCATTTGGAAGAAGACCTGCCGACATTACGGCGATTGAACTCGTGAATCCAGCACAGCTCACTACTGAGGCCCCTGCTCCTGAGAGACAGATTGAAGCACTAAGGTCGCTGGCGATGCGAAAGTTTCTAGAGGCCAAACAGTCTGATGACCTTCGAAGAGACATTGCAAGTAAACTCCAACTCAGTGATGGACCATTCTTTTCTGGTGATAAAGTTTACTATTGGACCGAAGACAAATCAAAAATCAAATCAGACGGTTCACATGGAGGAAAATGGATAAAAGGAAAGTTGGTTTCAGTAGATGGTAGCATGGTAGGAGTTGACTTAGGTACCAGAATTGTGAAGGTCAACATCAGCAAGATCAGAAAAGATCACAATCCGATCGAAGATGTCGATGTACCTCTGGATTCTGCCGCACTTGCCAGTGCCGAATTTTCGGCCAAAGATGCCTGTACAGCAACATCGAAGTCCACATGTAGAACCGATGACTTTGCCAAAAAAATCATGTAGCATGATGCCTCCCAGACAGGTCCGGAAGGCATCCAGTATGGTAATTATGCCTGGGAACCAACTACTGTAGGAAGGATAGATTTCTTAGAGATGTTTAGTGGTTCCGCCAAGCTTAGCCAGTCGGCAGCCATGCAAGGACTTCGAGTTGGTGCTCCAATAGATTTGAGAACAGGTTACGATTTGCTCACTGCCGAAGGACGGCGAAAGGCAATGGAAGCCATTAAGCGACAACAGCCAAAGATCATTCACATGGCACCTGTCTGTGGACCATGGAGTCAAATGCAGATTAATCATCCATCAGATACTTATCAGAAAAGGAAAAAGTATCTTCCCATGGTAGAATTTTGTGCCAGAGTCGCTCTTTACCAGATTGAACATGGTAGATATTTTATCATCGAAAATCCTGCGACTTCCAAGATTTGGTTCACCAAATGCTTTCAACGCCTTCTCATGAAGCATACCGTAACCTACGGAACGTTAGATATGTGTGCTTTTGACATGAGAGACCCAAATGGATATTACTACTACAAGCCAACATCTTTACTTCACAATTTTCCTGATGGCAATATTGATGGCACCTTGAATCCAATTTTCAAGAGATGTAGTAATAAATCCAAGAAGGATCCAACTCATTATCATCAACAACTGGAAGGTAGTGCTCCAGGTTATGGATCAAGAACAAAGTTGGCACAAGTTTATCCATACCGATTCTGTAGCACTTTGATTAGATGCATCCTTCCGCTTGGAAATCCACGGGCTCTCTATCCATCGCAGTTGTCACTTGCTGTAGACCTGCTGGAAGATTTGGATCTCGATGAATTGCGAGGAGTTCAAAAACAGCTTGCCGCACTCACGGCATCAGAGCATCCTGTGTTGGCAACTGACTTGTACGAACAAGGTCTTCCAGTACGTGATTACTACACGAAACGCTTACTCAACCGCATCAATGCTCTACCTGCTGGTAATGTTTATCACCCTGTTCAGATCGAAGCACAACAAGATGTTTCACACGTCAGACAGATGTATCTTAGCACGTCCATGTTTGACAACGCAGTCATTTTTCGTGGTAGTTTTCAGTCCTTACGCGTTGAATACCGCCACACACGCGGCGTACTCTTACTTTGGAAGAAGAAGGATACGTCTCATGTTTTTCTGCGAGTACATCCTAGAGATCTGTCGCAACTGATTGCTATAGCCACTGGTCAGCAATATTGTTTTGGAACAACGATGGAAGTACTCCTACAGACAATACCGACAACAATCCTGAACAGATCACCAACGTCGACCCTCCACCGGGTCTTCCACCTCAGCAGAACAACAACCAAGATGATGACAATCCGCCTGAACCGTTTAACACTCCACCGTCATCACCAAACCTTCCAGACGTTCCTACAACAGATGATCCTAACACGCCGAATCCCGGCTTTCCTCCTGATGATGATCCTTTTCACACACCATTTCACTCACCACCACGACCAAGTGATGACACACCAGATGATGAAATGCATCCATCACCGGATGAATCACCTGATTTACCACCACATCCATCATCACCACCGGATCATTTCCTGGAGCCACTGGCATTCCTGTTGCTCCAGATACCGTTATTGTGCCCAATACGATTATACCGCCAAATATTGAGGACACACCAATGACACACAGTACAAAACGACCACCTGGTATCCACCGATACCACCTGCAACTAAGGCTCGACCATCTAGACAAATGCCTCCTGCGTCTTCAACCCAATTTCAGCCTAGTAACCATTTGGGGGGTGATACACAGCCATCAGTCACACCAAACGCGACCACACAACCCCCTGTAGTCGCACCAAGCATTTCAAAACCGAAGAAACCCGAGGATGATGCTGTGCCTGATGACTTTGATGATGACGAGCCTGATCCAGATGCAGGTCCATTAGGACACAATGGTCCACCGATACTTCCGCTAGACGGAGATGAACCTTTTAATCCTTCGCCAATGCCTGAGAATGATACGCAACCGGACCCAAGATCAGCAAGAGCCGCAAGAAGAAGAAGAAGAAGAACCAGAAGAAGACACAGATGAAACGATTCCCTATGGTTCTACAGATACCGATGAGACTCTTGACTACAATGATCTTGTTATTGATGATTCCAAATGGTGTTTTCTGTCACAAGAACAGAAGTTGTGCAGTAATACTGCATCATTCTTTGTGCCTCGATTGATTGATGGTTCACCGGTAGCTTTGAGTAGTGTCGAATCTTCCAATTCCGTTGGTATGTCTTATTCCGTTGTTTCGGAGAGACAACGCACCCGATGCCGTAAGACTAGATCTGATATCATTGAAGAATATCATGGCATTAATGATGAAGATAAAGCATTTATGACATTGTATTCCATGACTCCATGACTGACAAATTTTCTTATCTTGTTGGTAAGAAGAGAAAAGAAGCCACTCAGCAAGAGAAGAGGCAACTTGCCAAACAGTTTCTAGATGCCAAAAAGGCTGAGTGCCAATCCTAGATCGATAATGAAGTTTTTGATCTTGTTGACATGAGAAAGACTAAAGTCAGGAATTTTGTAGCCGGAAGATGGGTTCTTACCGTGAAGAAAGACAAAGACGGTAACTTCCAAAAATGTAAGGCTAGATGGGTCCTTAAAAGTTTTCAAGACAAACAGAAGAACACACAGCAGACGGACAGCCCTGCCGCATCCCGTGCAGGCTTCCGATGTGCAACCCAGTTAGCCGCTAATTATAGCTGGGATTTGTATCACATGGACCTTAAGACCGCTTTTCTCCAAGGTGAAGCCTATGATGAGACTCGTGACATCATGTGCCAGATACCGCCCGAATACGGCTACCGCCGTATATCGGTGCTAGGCTTGAGAAACCTGGTTACGGTCTTAATGATGCTCCACGTCGTTGTTTGGCAGATCATTGATAAAGCCTTACTTGACTGTGGACTTGTTCCCACACGCGCGGACCGATGTACATATGTTTTGTATGACAATACTTCCAAAACCAGAAATTATCAACCACCTCGCAGTGTCAACACTGAACAGGTAAGCATCTCTCAAGCAATTGACCATCTTATGGATCCGGTAGCCCGAAACAATGCACAAGGACGCCGACCCTCATGGTTTCATTTGTCTTCATGTCGATGACCTGCTCATGGCAGGCGACAAGGTGTTTGAGTCCAAGGTTTTGTCCAGTCTGCGTAAGAACTTTGCGGTTGGTTCTGAGGACAAGAATGACATCATGTTTGTAGGACAACGCATCAAGTGGAAGACACGGCAAATACGGACCCTACATTTCTGTTGACCAGAAACTTGCTGTCGACCCAGTTGAAGAAGTCAAGATCGATAAGTCCTTGTGAAAGACAATGTTCAATGTAATCCGCAACTTCATACGGCCTATCGATCAGTTCTTGGACAGCTCAACTGGTTACAGAGTAGAACACAGGTTCATATTTGTTACAAGTTTTCGCGTTGTGCCTCAGCCGCTGCTAATCCGAATATCGGAGATGTCAGGGAAATCAACAAAGCTGTGCGCACCCTCAAGAGTCAGTATGTTGATGGCAGATTTTGGCCTCTTAAGGGTTCTCAACGTATCCTTGGCATGCCCGATGCTTCATATCGTGACAACAGCGACAAGTCTAGTCAGCGTGCTCATGTCATTTTCTTAGCCGAAGACCGCAAACTGCCTTCTAAGGGAACATACCGCAATTCCGGTTACGACAAGCAAGCATACCGTCTTAACGGTTCCGAATCAGCAACGCGTGGATCGATCATTGACTATGAAAGTCACAAGATAACAACTACAACACAGTCCACTACTGTTGCCGAATTCAATGCGTTAATGAAATGCTTCGGTACATGTTTGTTTTTGCGAGCATTGTGGGCCGACATAAGCGGCGAAATCGTTCCGATTCACATTAGGACGGACGCGAACAATTTAGTCACAACTGCTCAGACCACACATTTACCTGAACAAAAGGAGGCCCATCATGTAATACAGATGTTGAGACACAAAAGTAACACCGGTCACTTAGACGACTTGAGTCACATCGCAAGTGAATATTGTCTGGCAGACCCACTTACCAAGTCGACCGCAAAACCAGACCAACTAGTGTCGTCAATTACAACCGGCAAACTTGAGAATGTAGACGTACACCCGCCATTCCGGTCGTGACTGAAGCACAAAGCGTTTTTGACTACATGGGTCATTGAAACATTGCCTGAACCACACAATGTGTTGACATTTTTCTGTGAAGACAATTCAGATTATGTGTTTGCCATGATGTACTTCGAGGAGTAAATTTTCGTCTCAAGAAAATTTGTGTCTGCAATCTCTCGGCTCACAGGGTTCGTTAATCATCTAAATCACTTGACACCGACCGTCGACGCTGAACCCTAGCACTGCCGGCACTTCTTGCCTGTGGCAGCTGGATCTTGGTATTGCCTGCGCCTGCCAAGTGCATGCCACCGAAGTTTTCACGACCAGCCAGAACCGATCGGTCCGCGACCGCGGACAGCACTCCTCGTGGTTTCCGCACACCGCGTGGACAGAGACCGCAGCACACTCCTCGAGGCGGACGTTCCGATTTTTCGGACAGACGTCGAGCGGATGATGAGTCTAAAAAGGAAAACCGCACCCGCGGTATTGATGATGCTTTCCATGCAGATCTTGATTCCATTAGAACAAATAGTTTATGTTTTGCCCAATGTATTTTGCAAGTTTTTCGAAAACAATCTGGAGTCAGAAATGAATATGACCATGTCATGACGCCGCCTTAGCAGACTTTTGGCAGGAAAAGGGTCCTCGGCATTTATCATATATTTTTCGCCACTCTAATTTGCTGCACGTGTCAAAGCAGCTCCTTCCTTTCTAAAAAGAGAACAGACAACATCAACCGACACACCTCCTCTCAAAGCACCACCGGTACCGCCTCCGCGGTCTGCAAGGTCACCAAGTAATGATCCACCTGTTGCTTCACGTACCGCCGCCTTGGCGAGAACGTGAGCAGCGCCAGAGTACTGCTCGAGGTCGTGAGCGATCTCAGACCCCGGTTGGGCGCAACATACGAACACGTACCGAATCTCGGTCAAACTGGACTGACAGGAGTCTTCCTGCTGGAGTTCCTGAGCCACCGCCGCCTCCGAGCCGCATGTCGGGATCGCAGTGGCTAAACCAAGCTACCGAGAGCCTCCATCCAGCTCAACTTCGTGGGAACATCTAGCAGAACGCCGCCTTGGCGAGAGCGTGAGCAGCGCCAGAGTACTGCTCGAGGTCGTGAGCGATCTCAGACCCCGGTTGGGCGCAACACACGAACACGTACCGAATCTCGGTCAAACTGGACTGACAGGAGTCTTCCTGCTGGAGTTCCTGAGCCACCGCCGCCTCCGAGCCGCATGTCGGGATCGCAGTGGCTAAACCAAGCTACCGAGAGCCTCCATCCAGCTCAACTTCGTACCGGTATTCCGGTCAATCTGATCAACAACCTTATCATCGTAACAATCCAAGAACTTACAATGTTGAATATGTTCCTATATATCAAGGGCCACAAAATAGATGGATCCGAAAGCATGATGGCCTGGCCAATGGAGATTTGCTTCGGCACGCGCCTGAACAATCAATTTATTCTCACCAGTCTAGCAGTCAGAGAAGAAACAACGAATTGTTCCTGTACGGCTATACCTTTCTTATGTAGGTCCTTCAATTGTCAATGTGCCGAATTTTCGGCCAGACAACAGCTGCCTGCCTGTAGCTTTGATTTTTGTCTTCGGACACGTTTCACAGCAGATCACAAGCTGAGCGCTTCTTGTGAAAAGTAGCTGCATGTTTCGACACGAAGAAAATTTGTGTCTGTTTGTAAATCACTTTTGGGGACGTGTCTACACAATGCATGCATGACAGTTTGCATGTAGTTCATGACATGTTCATATAATTCACTATTTCCACTGCGCCACTTCGCTGGCTCAAGCCTACTGCTTAACCGCGTAGAAAAGGCGTGCAGCTTGCGCTTGTAGACTGCAAGTGTTTTCATAGATTCCAGGGCTCCCTCAAAGCAGGGATAGCTACCTCACCCCCCCTTAAAAGGGGTGGGATAATGAAATATACTATATTAATATATTATTATAATATTAATATACTTATGTATAGTGTAAGAATACTGACGTGTGTCATCGTCATCGTCATCAGCATTATCATCACCGCCTGCATATGTTTTCTCAAGACCTTCATCGACCAAAGTCAAACCCTCACCTTATGTACTTTTTATTGTTTGTTTTCTTCTGCGCGTCTCTGTTTGCAGGTGATCAATGCCACCGCGCGGGACCGATCATGGGGTGGATGACGGCAAAGTCAGCAGTGGAAGAAACAACTGTGATTCACATCCCCCACTTCCAGCTGAAGAAGGGTCACTAGACATGGTATGTGCTGACTCCAAAACTGGGATCCGTCGGCGCTTTCTGGCATCTGACAGACATCACATTGTTCCCTTTGGCCTTTGATGTGATTCAGTTGCCAGGACACACGCAAGCAAGCTGTTGGTGGCAGTCAGGCTGCGCCCCAGCGAATTTGTTCATCATGTCAAGGTATGTCAAGGGCTTGCACACCAGTGGACTCAGCAAGGGCAACCAAGGTTTTTCACTCACAGCATTGTGGCAGGCAGAAGTGCCTGAGAAGAAGAGGTCGGATGCCAAGATAAGTGCAACACATTGTTGATGATTCGCCGGTATCACTGACAGCTATGGGTGCCATGCGAACATGCAGCAAGGTCGAGGGTTGAGAGAAGGAATGAACGAAATTGTTTCTGTGCCCAAACATTCCCAAATTCCCATCCTGGAAGTTGCAGTTCCCATACTTTGATGTGTTGTCTCCCACTTTCTCTCTGCTTGTTTGGCACCAGGAATGGCAATATGGACGAGGACCAATACGCCATCCTCGCACAGCTTGCACGGAGATCTAGGGCAAAACTGCTCAGCTGCAAAGCTGCTGGAGTTCCCCTGCCAGGTGGTGCTGGCCAGCAATACACCTACCGCCTTTGCGCGGGGGAAGGGGCCCACCCCTGCAGTGGTCGGGATGCCAACTGTGGCCCTGGCTCCCTGGCGGTTGACCTCCTTGTGGATCACTTGTGATTCTGGATGATCATCATAGGCATCGGTGAACGGTTGTGGCTTCTGATGGACATCTTCAAGTCTTCATTATTGCGCATAAATCGCATATATGGGGTGTATATAATATGCTAATTGAGGTAGTGAAATGGACATCATTAGCGATGTGTTTCCACGATTTTCCAAACATATCCAGTTTAGAAAGTTCCCACTGTTTGAACTGTTTTCACATCAAATACTTAATTATACTGTATTTGTGAACTTTGCTGTTTCACTCTCGCTCTTTTTGATTTTGCAGGTTGAAACCATCTGCGATATGATGTTGTGCCAGATGGACTTCCTGGGCTGACATCATTTCCCCCATTACCCGCCCCAACGGTCCAATGTTCTGAAGTGGCCAGCTCTGAGGCTGCCAGCAGCTTTTGCCGGGAGCCCTGTTTGCAGATGGAATTCCCAAGACAGGGTGACCTTTGTCTGTTTGCAAGAGACGTGTGATGGCGCAAACACCGATGGAACTGGGATGATGAACGAGTTTGGATTTGCAGGACCGATTTGGGATCTTTGGGGCCCCCGAGTATGGTCCCATCTAGGTTCCAAGTGTCTGAGGTTGTGTTGGGTGGATTGTGTATGATTGTGTTGCACGCCCCCCCCGCACATGTGATGGCGAGGCAGCAATCTGACTCGTATTGCTCGAACGTTGGAACAACTGGCCATGAGGTGCCTCAAGACTTACCAGTTGAGTGAAGAATATAATTCCTGGGATTGACAATTAATTACTGAATTTCGAACATGGCTAGTAATTTGGTATCCAAAATGTACTCTACATCGGTATATCAAATGTTTAACAGTTTAACATATTTGTATTTATTTCATTCTATATCCACTTACTGTAACTATTTTTAGCCCAATATATTAGCAGGTTTGCGTCACCGATGGTCCGTGTGGAGGGCGCAGTCAATCTATACATTTCGTCACTCCACTAATTCTAATATATTTCATATTTCATACTTCCATCTCACTTCCTATATGGTTCTAAGGGTGTCTGAGTCTGACATTGAGCACCTACTCGCTCCATTCCAATATCAGCATGGACCGTATGGAACCATGATGAACCATGAAGCTATGCTCGGCAATTGTGTCCCGCAGAGCCTGCTTGGGTCAAGCCGTTTCCCCGTTGCTTCCTGCTGCCTTTTTGAGGAGCGACGCTAACTTTTCAGGAGTTGCCATGTGTGTTGCAGTGCAGAAGGCATGCGTGTGCAAATATACTGCTGTATATGATTGCCCACATTTCAGTATTATTTCCTGCCAGAAGGCATTTTTTCCATTTGGAGCATGAACACTGCACACACAATACTGACAGGCTGAAATGCATTGGCCGTGCTTGAGCTTTGTGTCCTGAGGCCTTTCGTGTAGTCGCAAAGATGTCGTTCATGCTTCCCCATCTTCACTCTGGCTGGGCTGTGGACCAGGCCATTCTGAGTCACTTGGCTCATATGGGAACTTGCTGGAACTGATGGAAGGACTCAGATGTTGACGATGTGTGCCAATGATGGCACAGCTCCAAAAGCATCACATCCAGAAGTTTGATGAAGTACGCAGGGATTTGCAGGGATGTAACTCTTGGCTCTACCAACAAAAAAAAAAACTTGGCATGGATCAAAGCCTTAATGCATGAATCCACACAATTGGGGGCATCCACCCATAAACTCAGTCAATGAATTTGCGGTTCAATTATATTTAATTTGGGCTGATGATTTCGAATCCTGCGGGTACCCCAGAGTGATAGCCCCTTCTTGTTTTAAACTACTATATACTTCAGATGGTGATGATGGGCTGGGGATTTGGTGTCTGAAGTCCCTGGCCATCAGATTTTTCTTGGTTGATCCACCTTTGTGCAGAGGTGAAGAGGAACGTCTTGTGATCATTCGCTTTGGCCACGATTACGATTCAGAGTGCATGAAGCGCCCTGGCTGAAGCTACTGGGGATTGGAGCGGTTGATGTGGGAGGTTGTTTGGTTACAAATTACGCAGCAAGCATGCCTTCCATTGTTCTAGTCGGTTTGATTTGTTTCAACATTTTCAGCCAGTGGCTGAAGAACTGTTCCAAGACTCACCCCCCAAAGAGGTATCGACAAGGTGAAATAACTGCCCCACAGGATCCACAGGCTGTGCAGGTGTCAAGTTGATTCACTTCCTGCCATGGCATGCTACATCCCACAGGATCCCACAGGGCTTTCCAGGGTGTCATGCTTCACCAGGATGGATGAGATCCTTTACTCCGTGGCAGCGACTTGGTTGAACGAAGTACTCGCATCGAAGAGCACCATCATACCGTGATGGATGGCTGGCATTCGTTAGATTTTTTTACCAGTTAAGCCGACACTGTCCCACAATCCACTCTGGTTTGTAGCTCGTTGTTTTATGGATGATTACCCCAACCGACTTGTATGTTGTGTATTTTTGGGATATTTTTTCGGATTGGGTCCAGCACTCCAATCCTTCACAGGAGAAGATCAAGAGTTTCGCCATCATCTACCTGGTGGACGTGAAAGAAGTGCCCGATTTCAATACGATGTACGAGTCGCTTGGCCTACCATTGGGTGGCGGTGAGCCATGGTGCGAATCCAGACTCAAAGCGATCCGCCATACTTGTTTGTGAAGAAGAGATGTGCCCGGCCGCCACCAAGATGAATCATGAAGACTCATGAATGCATCATGAATACCATCCTCGAATGACAATGGGGATAGAACATAATTAGAGTACCATCAGCATTCCTTTGAGAATGTCAGACTCCCCATGTTCCTTGGTTCGTGAGGTTTCTGCCTTTTCACCCATAGCCATCCACCAAATTTGTCCTTCCCTTTCTGGCGTTGAGCCCAGGCTCTACGATCCTGTGACGGTCATGTTCTTCTTCCGCAACAAGCACATGATGATCGACTTGGGCACAGGTGCTGAGATGACTGAGACACCAGTCTGTTTGTTGGGATTAAAGTTAGATTCTCAAGGCAAAACGACAAGATGGGCGGTGATCAGATCATTTCTACAGAATCTGTAGGGTTTTCTAACATCTAAAAAAAATGTTCTGGGATGGTGGCTGTTCTGATTCGTTGGTCCAGAATCTTGTTAAGCAGAGATGTTTGCTTGGAATTTCGGCAGGAAACAACAACAAGGTGAACTGGGCCATGAATGACAAGCAGGCAGCTTGCGATGTTGCGACCTCGCACTGCAAAGGGAAATATATTTGTTGTGGGAAGGGATAGCTGCGCTTCTCAATTTGGATGTAGCACCAGGTTATGTCCTTGGATGTTGCACCCAAGTGGATACATGATGGAAACAGTGAATCCAATGTTATTATTGACATCTCAAAGTGACAAGGAGTTCATCGACATTGTTGAGACGATCTACCGCGGAGCCCGCAAGGGCAGAGGTCTGGTGATGTCACCCAAGGACAGTTTGGCTTGTCTGGGTTTGCATGTCGATGTGGGTGGGTCAGAGGGGTCAAATCCGCTGCCATGGAGAACAGAAAACCTGCTCCAGCTCATGGGGTTGCTGACCACTGGTTGGGGGTGGTTTGTTTCACGCAGTCAGCCACTTCTACGTAAATTTTGCTCACTGCAAAATGGTGACCATGGTGGAAGCGGGCAGGACTACTGTACGAAGTACCGCTACTAAGTCGCTTGCGGAGGCCGGGCGTTTTTGACATGTCTGATAACTTATATCCAGAATGCCAAAATTCCTTGGGTTGGACTGGTAGTTTCGACCCTAGCGAGGCTCCAGCATGTCATTGAGATCTGTCAGTTCTAATCTTGAAAGATATTGAAAGGCTTTGGAAAGGCCTCCAACGCCTTTCGACCAGTGCAGCAGGAACGTAACAAAGGTTTGCTTTCATATGCTTTCATCATTTGTTTGTGTTTTATGTTTTGGTATGCTTTTGCTATTGATAAATCATATGGTACATCATGAATATGTAAATTCGACTCCAGTTATGACTCTAGTTAGCTTGGCTGGCCACACCAAGATCCCACCAGATCCGGCAGGAACTGGAAGGTTCCACTGCTGAGGGTGGCTGCCGCTGCCCATGGCTGTGGCCATGGGCACTGTGTATTTTTGTGGCTGCTTAAGGTGAAGCCAAAACACTTGTGATATTCTAGGAATATGTGATGATATGTTATGATATGTGATGATATGTGATGATATGTGATGATATGTGATGATATGTGATGATATGTGATGATATGTGATTGCAGCTTGTTTGCTGGTTGCGTGACAATATATACAGCTTGAATCAACTTGACCCTTTCATATTTGGTTAAACCTGATTGAATAATGATTTGGACATATACGCGGATGTGGTTGACCGCCAGTCCAAGATCATTGCTGCACATTGCTCCACAGATCTATGCTCCCATGTGTTTCAACTGTGCGGAATATGTCTTCAAACGTTGCTCCAAGCCACTGGATGTCTAGATTGCGTGGTGTTTTTCTTGGATTTGCGGGTGTTATTTTTGCTGTCACCCTTGCTTAAGCCAGCATTTGCGGAATCTACTGAGGAATGCATGCAGTTGATTTTTTGGGGCCTCTTCAGCAAATCCAATCTTTTTCACTGGCCTTGATCAGTGAGGATACTCTACCCATTGCCAGGTTCCCTTTAGTTCCGGTCATTCAGTAGGCACTCACCACACTCAGCAGCCACAGCGGACAGCGCACAGCAGCGGAAATGCAGATGTATCGCGCGTGCAGTGTCAAAATTGGGAGCCCGTGATGGCCCTGAAGCATGCTAAGACTGGCCATGAACATGTTGTCATGTTGAGAAAATTGGGTCCTTCCCATTTTGACGCCAGTGACATTGGCAGTGGCAGTGGCAAGAA
>CAMXCT020001068.1:265053-284300 GCA_947184155.2 Cladocopium goreaui
AGAGATCCTTGCCTTGGCTTAATGTGGCCAATGAAACATTTTCTGGATGCATTTGCAGATCCTTGAAGAAAAACTATAGAAAACCCATGCTTTCCATCGAGGGTTGAAGCCAAATGAATCCCAAGGTCAGCAGTCCAACATGCAAAAGATGCAGCTGCCGGGATCCCCAAATCTGGCCGAAGGGCCAGGGCCCTTAGGGCCTCGGTCCACCCGGCGCCGCGGCCGAGGTCGTGCTCTCCAAGGGGCAAGAGGTGCAGTGGGAAGCAGGGTATCCAGACATATCCAGCGTTGCAGGGCCGCTTCCAACAGAACTGGGATAAGAAAAAGGGATGAAAACATCGAAACAAATGGATTTTCACCAACAAAATACCAGGGCCAAGGGCAACCCATACAGGAGACTGTTAAGTCAATCTGAGGCCAGGGGAATTGCTTACGTACGATCCGGTGCCTTCTGAAATGCGGTATTCTCATCCTCAGGGAAACAGACCCAGAAGCATCCAAAACAGGTCCATCACAGCAACGTCAGCCGCAAAATTTGGACTATACAAGATCTACATTATTTGTTGAGAAACCGGCCATAGATTGCTTCAAAAGCATCAAAATCCTCAGATCTGCCTTGTGGCAAAGCACAGCTCCCATGGCGATGATGATTAATCCAGTTCCCATATCGCCGCACAGATCCTTGGGCAGCTCTATGGGCGGAGTTGGTGAGGAACTGATTGAGATGGTCAGCCACATAGGTTTGTTTTCAATTGGGGTATGGTTTCCAAAATGGCACGTTTAATAGGGAAAATGATGATCAACTAGTGGAAAGAAAGAGGCAACCTATGTTCAGACACACCCAGAGAGCCCGTCGGCAAGATGCTCCATGGGATGCCCGTAGAAATGTCTAGTCCTGTCAAGCAACTGGAACAGTGGTGGCATTATCTCCTTATATGATCAAAGGATTCCGGCATCAATCAGAATAAGTACAGCCCAAAAATCTCCATCAGAAATCAGAAATCCATCCTATCATTCCTAAGAAAAACCCTTGGAAGTGTAACACTTTGGGTGCTTTGCTCAGGATATCAGGCGCAAGATTTGGAAGTCGCCTCCAATGGCCACCCAGCCGCATGGAGGGCGGCCACTCGCATACTTTTCTCATCCATTGAAAAATATGGATTTCAGTGATGTCAGTTGTTCAACAAACATCAGGCCATGCTACATGAACTGCAGGAGATCACGACAGCAGTGACAATGACGATTCTGAATCCTCGGAGACACCACCCCGCATGGACCGCGGCCTGGACAAGGCGCCCAACAAATTTTAAAGAAACTTGGAGATGTTCCAAGGCCGATAGCCCACAACTTGACCACACGGTTAATCCTTTGTTCAAGCCAGATCCCTGTGGTTGCGGGCCACCACCTTGAACCAAACCTCAGGAGGAAACAATGGCATACGTGCATCCGGACGACAGTGGCTTGCCCAAAGGTTAGCGCATGGCAGTCATTTGAAAAACAGCTGGACAAGTTCCTGTGCAGTCATGGTCCCAGTCAATCTGACGTTGGGGAAAATTCACATGACGATATTCGGTGCAAGAAGTTTTAGATTCCATAGATCAGGTTCCTATCTAGCAGTTTGTGTATCACTAGAGGCATCTAAAGCGTGCATTACGTAGACATATCGTGGAGTGATCAGCCAAGGTATGCATCAGCCACTCGGATCACAGATGGAAATTGTTGCAGACAGTTGGGTTGGCAGATCTTTGTTTGGAGCTGTCATGTCAACGTACATTATTATATATTATTATATATTATATTATTTATTGTATTTATATATATAATTATATATATAATATTACAATATAATATAATATAATATACTATAATATAATATAATGTAATATAATATAATATAATAGAATATAATAGAATAGAATATAATTTTTATTATTATTATTATTATATATATATTTATATGTATATATATATATTATATTATATATATATGTGTTAACATATATAGTACATATATATATACTATATTATATTATATATAATGATATAATATATATATGACACGTAATATTATATTTGTTTGTGTGTCTGTTTATCTATCTTTCTATCTATCTACCTATCTATCTATCCATCCATCCAATATGACGCATATGTATTGTACATTACTATGCAGGATGCAGATAATATGTGTTTAATTATAATATGCACTTTAGCCATTACCATATATTGTTTATTTATATATGTGTGTATCATACACACACACACACACACACACGGGCTTTATGTCCTGTATGTGATTGCATGCATCTCCCCAGCCTGCCTTGGAAGCACCAAGCGCTTGGCCACATGACTCGTCACATGAGGCATTGGTATGAGACAACGACCCGGCTTCGATGCGTTTTCTATGTGTGTCTGTGCTGCAATGAGCGTTAACTGGATTCCTGGGAGGAGGCGATAATGATCGATAATGGGTGTACAACCCAGGTGGATACTGAATAGGAGGTGGGCTGACATGTACTGACACACACACTAGACAAGAATGGATCTATGAATAGACCCGTCAGGAACTGAATCCTGTAACATGCAATTAGATTAGTTAGTTTTATATATATATAGATGGGACTATGGTGGCCACCAGCTGCGACTTATATGCGCCCAGGTGCGCCACCACAGTCCCGCAGGTACGTTTCCACGGGTCCCGGGGAGGTGTCTTCGTTGGTCACCGACCCCGCCGGGACCCCGGTGACCCCCTGCAATAAATTGTAGTATAATATAATATAATATAAATAGACGAATGGTACTGACAGCACCAGAAGTTTTACGTCTATTCAGACGTTACACACACACACACCCACGCACGCACGCACGCACGCACACACACACACGCACACACACACACACGCACACGCACACCCACGCACACGCACACCCTGCCTCCGGCAGGGTGGTGCGCGTAAAAATGAGATGATGATGAGGATGAACGGGGAATGAAAATGAGATGAGAGTGAAGATGAGATGAAAGTTACTTAACCAGGACGCGAAGAGGGGAACGCAAAAGAAGAGGGAAGGAGCAACCACACACCAACACACCTAGCCCGGAGCGGGCGAACCCTGAAAAGGCAAGGGAAAAGAAAAAAGCGGAGGCCGACGGACACGGACCAAGACCAGCGGAGGGGGGGGAAGACGGAAGCGCCTGAACCAACCTGACAAAGCGAAAACCTACAAAAACCTCAGCACGCGACGGACCCGACCTACCTGAGGAGGAAAGAAAGCATGAAATAGGGGACCAATGGGGAACTAGTTGGTGAAAACACAGAAAAACTGAAAACAGGACTCAGCTCCTAAAAACAAGAGGTCGTGCGTTACTCCCCTCCGGGAACGTGGTCAGGTCGCGCCCGAAGGCATTGAACAGCTGTACGAGTTCCAACGAATTAGATGCACAATATGTTTGACCCCACCAGAAACCAAAGAGACCACACCTGCAGGAAAAGGACATGCCTGTTGCCTTCTGTCGCTCATGTCATGTTTCACCTCAAAAGCTGAAGCTGCAGAGAAAACGAGGTTTCTGATGGTTCCGACCGCTTTCACTCTGATAGAAAGGCAATTTGGCGAGGAACCCTGGGACATCCGGAGCAGCGGGACTTTGTGAAAAAGGTGCATAACGGTAAGGCCAGCTGTTGCAATTTACTTAGATGAATTGCTAATTCAAAAGTGTCAATTCTAAAATTAGGTCAGTCATCATTCACCCTAAAAAGGGTTGCCTCCAATGGCTCCATGGCACCATGGCGGAGCCACCATGGAAATCACACTAGACAAGATCTATGAATAGATCCGTCAGGAACTGAATCCTATAACATGCAATTAGATTAGTTAGTTTTATATATATATATAGATGGGACTATGGTGGCCACCAGCTGCGACTTATATGCGCCCAGGTGCGCCACCACAGTCCCGCAGGTACGTTTTCACGGGTCCCGGGGAGGTGTCTTCGTTGGTCACCGACCCCCCGGGACCCCGGTGACCCCCTGCAATAAATTGTAGTATAATATAATATAATATAAATAGACGAATGGTACTGACAGCACCAGAAGTTTTACGTCTATTCAGACGTTACACACACACACAGAGACATGTAGGAATGTAGCTGCTTTTTTACTAGCAGTACAAGAAGAGAATCCTGATGGCCCATGGTATTCCATGGTCTTATCCCGGGGGCCCAGGTTTTTCTCATTGGCCGTGATCGTGGCGATAGCAATGGGCGCCACCACGGAGATTTTCTTTTCACTCATGGCGACCCCACCAGATGCAGCCGCCTGGCCATGGGGTCACGGGAACCTACTTGGATGACTTGGATGAGTCTTGAAGACTTTTCACCTCAATGATACCGGATTCATCATGTTTGGATATATTTGGAAGGAGTCATGTTCTTTTCGAGCTGCTCGCCAACAGGTACAGCTATGATTTTAGATTCTGATAGATTCTGTATGGATCTGCCATCTGCCAGGTCTTTATGACATGTGACCCATGTCACCTCCCTAGAATAGCTCCCACGCCAAGGGCCTTTCTTTTGGAGCACCTTGGCAGCAAGTGAAAGGTACGGTGGATGTGGTACAACTAACTGGTGCTACTACACTTCTCAGTGCTGCTCAGCAGTCTGAGTCTGACCTTTGCTCACCAGCACCACCAAGTGGCCATGTAGCAGTCAGAGCCACTGCCTACAGGACTTGCTCTCACGCAAGACTTGGATGACAGATAGTTCCATTCGAGCATGTTCTGTCTCATTCAGGAAAGTCTCGTTTGTCTTGAGAAGTTGTGAAAGCAATCGCTCACAAATAGCTCCATTAGCTTTAACACTGACACCCAAATCAAGTGGTTTCGTCTTTGGGACAATCTATCTTAACAAACTATATCAATCTATCTCAATCTGAGATGCTGTTGTTGTTTTCGTTGTTGCCTTCAAAGCATAGATGCCTCATTGTCCTAGCATAGCATGCAGGTTGTCGTCGCCGTCGTGTCACTGAGCCCGCAATTGATTCTGCGACAGCTCATGTTTTGGCTTGAGAGGTTGCTCTCCCTGGAAAATCTGGAGAAGTATGGGTCAAAACATTGTGCACCCCAATATATAAATTAATTCATGATAGAACTAGACATTGTCATGAACTGGTTATATCGATCATTGAACATGAACATGATTTTGCAAGATCAAAAGCCGCAGGTTCCTCGGGTCTGGAAAAATCCTTTGAGGTCTGTGCCCCTCTTTCTTTTGGCCACCGCAGTGTATGTGGATGAATGCGTTGATGTTGGGTCTCTTGGCGAAGTGGCTGAGTGAACATGAGTTGACGGATTTTTTGAAAAGATACACGTTGATTCAATTAAGTTAAACACGTTCTTGGAAGAACCCAGAGGTGGATGTCAGTTTGAATGTAGAGAACTGTTATCAACCCATGGCCACATGTAGAGCAATCTACACTGGCAGCGCCATCGTAGGTTGGATGCTGCAGATAGACCATGCTTTGGCTTGTGGAGGACTCTGATCTTTGTTGGTGGATGGATTTACGCTTTTCCATCATTCATTTGGGAAGTGATTCATAACACGTTCCCCGGCCCAAATCTAATTGAATGCCGCAATGCCTTTCAGTTTTGAACACTATGACCATGATCTTCAGAGAGGCCAAAAGATACGGGATAAATGGGTATAAATGCATTGAGGTTGCAAAACCCGCGGAATTTGAAATTCAAAAAGCAGCCACTTGCAGCCACTTGCGGCCACTTGCAGCCACTCGGGTGGCCGCAAGTGGCCGCAAGTGGCCGCTAGGGCAAGTGGCCGCAAGTGGCCCGTCGCTCTACTGGTAGGATTTGAAATTTCCAGAGCAGCGTCGCTTGCAGCCATTTGCATTATTTGCAACCACTTGCAGCCACGCTGCAAGTGGCTGCAAGTGGCTGCACATGATGCAAGTGATGCTGCTTGGACGGCAAATACCAGCCCGAATGGCCCCACCCGTGAAAACTTGAAAAAAAAAGCTTTTCTCGCGAACTGCATTTTTTCAAGTTTTCTTTGAAACATGAGGTGAGAGTTGAAACGAAAGGAAAGAAATAACAAATAGGAAGGAAGAGTTTAAACGAAAGGATGGACGCAACGAAATGGACGAATTGAAAGGAAAGGAAGAGCTAAACGAGCAAGACAAAAGAGTTGATACGAAGGCACAGACGCAACAAATAGAAAGGAAGAGTTGAAACGGAAGGAAACACTGAACGATCAGGACATTATTAAGAGTTTATGCGAAAGAAAGGAAGTATCAAATGGAAGAGAAGAATTGAAACGAAAGAAAGACGTAGGCGCAGACGCAACGAATAGAAAGGAAGAGTTGAAACGAAAGGAAAAACGAAACGAACAGGACATAAGAGTTAATACGAAAGAAAGGAAGTAACACATGGAAGAGGAGACTTGAACTGAAAGAAAGGACGCAGCGAACGGAAAGGAAAAGTTGAGACGACACAGGAAGAATTAAATCAGAAGGAAGGATTGAGCAAACGGCAGGGAAGAGTTGAAACGAAAGCGAAGAAGAAACGAACGGGACATAAGACTTGAAACGAGCGGACGGAAGTAACGCATAGTAAGGAAAAGGTGAAACAAAAGGAAAGACGCAATGAACGGAAGCGAAGAGTTGAAACGACACGAAAAGTTGAAACGAATGGGAAGCAGTAACGAACGGAATATAAGACATGGAACGAAAGGACAGAAGCAACGCATGGAAAGGAAGAGGCGAAACGAACGGAAGGAGGCAATGAACGGAAAGGAAACATTAAGTTGAAACGAAAGGAAGGACACAATGAACGGAAAGGAAAAATTGAAAGGGCGGAAACATGCGGAAACAGCTAAAATCAGTTTGGTTCCGCCGGTTCGCGGCTGTTGTTTGTCGACCCCCTACAGGGAAGAAAGGAAAGAAATAGTTTTTCGAATTTTATCGCTTTTACCGTGGGTGTTGGTAAATTTTTGATTCGTACCATTTTTTCGTGGATGCTGGTTAATTTCTCGGTGTTTACCACTGTTTACCGCCTGTGTATAGCAAACCCTTGGCACTGCTTCACCAGATTTCCAGCACTTTTGGTTCGATCCGTATCATGTTTTTCAGCCGAAGGGGAGACATGAATTTTATCATAGTTAGGTTGAATGCTTTTGTTATAATCACCCAAGTAGGAAATCTCTTGGACCACGGCCAGCAATGAACGACTTGAAACGAAGGGAAGCAGTAAGGAACGGGATGTCAGAGTTGAAACGAAAGGAATGAAGTAACGAATGAAAGGAGAGAGTTGTAACGAAAGGAAGACAGTAACGAATCAAAGGAAAGAGTTGAAACTAAAGGAACGGCCGAACGGAAGGGAAGAGTTGAAACGAAAGGAAGGAAGTATTTAAGGAATGAAAAGAAAGAGCTGCAACGAATCGACGAAAGAATTAAAGCAACGAACAGATTGTAGGAGGCGTAAGAGGTGAAACGAAGGGGAAGAAGTAACGAAGGGGGTTTATAAACGAGGTGAAACGTAAGGACGGACGTAACGAAATGAACGACTTGACAGCAAACGGAAGGAAGGAGTTGAAACGAAAGGAAAGAAATAACTAACGCGGGGGAGTGTTGAAACTTAAAGAAGGAAGCAACAAACGAAATAGGCTAGTTACAATAAAACATGTAACCGAAAGGATTGTATAGGAATTGAGACGAGTGGAAGGACGTAACCACATGAACGGCTTGAAACGAAAGGAAGAAGTACATGAACGGGATGGGAGTGTTGAAACGAAAGAAAGGAAGTATCAAATGGACGGGAAGAGTTGAAACGAAAGGAACGCTGTAGCAAATGGAAGGGAAGCGTTAAACGATGTTAAACGAAAGGACAGAAGCAACGCACCAGGGATAAGAGTTTCTAACATTATTTGATGCTACGCCTTTATACGCTCTGAGACCTTCTGCATGTTTTACATAGAATGCATTGATGCTACTACCCAACAGCTTCTCCTTAGGCTTCTAACTGGTTGCTGCTACGCTCTAAGATCTACCCAACTTGCAAACACTCTACCATCATTGATGCTACGCTCCAAGATCTGCGCATCATTCTTCCAAGCTTCTGCCATCATTGATGCTACGCCCGAGGATCTTCTCTTCAATCTCCAAACTGCAACTGATCTTCAATTTTCTACTATCATTGATGCTACGCTCAAAGATCTTCTCTTCAAGTTTCCAACATCAGCCATTCTAACATTGTTGATGCTACGCTTTCAGATACTCTCTTCACTTTTCAGACATCAGCGATGCTGCGCTCTAAGATTTCTTTTGTTTTTTCTCACATTCTACCCGCATTGATGTATGTTTTTCGATGTTATTTCCATGTTTCTCCCATTGTACCATCATTGATGCTACGCTCTAAGAACTTCTCTTCAATTTTCAAACATGTTTGATGAAACGCTCTAAGATATTCTCTTGAATTGTCCAACATACTTGAAGCTACACTCCAAGATCTTTACTTCAAATTTGAAACATCAGTGATGCTACGCGCCAAGATCTTCTCTTCATAATTTCCAACATCATTGGCGCGACTCTCTAAGATCTTCTTTTCCACGTTCTGACATCATCAATGCTGCGCTCTAAGATCTTCTTTCCAAGTGTTGAACATCACTGACCCTTAGCTCGACAATCTTCTTTTCAAGTTTCTACAGTAACATCATTGATGCTACGTTCTTGGATCTTATCTTCACCTTTCTATTATCATTGACGCTACGTGCCAAGGTTTTCTCTTGTATTTTCTAACCTGCCACGCTCTAAGATCTTATCAACTTTCAATCATTTCATCATCATTGATGCTATACTCCAAACATTCTACCATGAGTGATTCTACGGTCTAAGATCTTCTCTTGAATTTTCTCACATTCTACCCTGGTTCATGCTAGCTGCTACCCTTCAAGTTTCTAGCAAAGTTGTTGCTACGCTCTTAGATCTTCTCTTTGTTTTTCTTACATAGTACTGCGTTGATGCTGTAACATTGTTTCTTTCATCTTTTTAGCATCGTGGACCGTCTAAGGTGTTCTCTTCATCAACTTTCAAACATTATACCATCACTGACACTACGCTCTAAGATCTTTTCTTCAGCTTTCGAACATACTTGACGCTGCGCTCTGAGATCTTCTCTTCAATTTTCTTCTATCATTGATGCTACGCTCTGGGATATCTTTTCCATTTCCAACATTCTACCGTCATTTTGCTACGCTCAAAGATCTTCCCTTCGACTTTCCAACATTGCACCATCATTGGGGCTATTCTCCAAAATCTTCTTTTTTAAATTTTCTCCCCTTCTACCACCGTTGATGCTACGCCCCAAGATCGTCCCCACGCTATGGAAGACATGGGTGGCATTTGGTTAGCCACATGGTTTCGTGAGGCACGATAAAATCCGACCATCCAACCTCCAAACTTGAAAAAAAACGCCTTTCCAGCAAAACCGCTTTTTTCAAGATGCCAACTCTGCCATGTATTTCTACCAGCACGCAGCCACTCGCAGCCACTCGAGTGGCCGCAAGTGGCTGCAAGTGGCCGCTCCAAGCGAGTGGCCGCAAGTGGCCGCAAGTGGCCGCTCCAAGCGAGTGGCCGCTCCAAGCGAGTGGCCGCAAGCGGCCGCAAGTGGCCGCTCCCAGCAAGTGGCCGCAAGTGGCCGCAAGTGGCCGCTCCCAGCGAGTGGCCGCAAGTGGCCGCTTTCGGCCATTTCGATTTCCACACTCAAAGCAACCTCCCTGTATAAATGGGATAAATCATCACAAACTTCTTTTAGATTCTAGGATTCTATAGGAGTTCATCCCCAGCGTGCTTTATTTTTCTAGGACCCCCTGGTATCCCCTGGTGGCACAAGAATCGAATGTTTCCATGACCAGGGCTACAATCACTGTCGCCTTGAAGGCGGTGAACCCAAAGGTTCACACGGACCACGTTGATGCTTGGTGAAACTGCATGGATGACTGTATATGCATGTAATATGATTAATTATAATATATGATCAATATTCATGTATATGCTTCATATACACGGTGTGGGCTTTCATTGATTTCATTGGGTTCCCCATTTTACCCTGGCTACTGTAAGACGTGCTTACGGACTAAGCACGACAAAGATTTGTGGGTTTGGGCCTCTAAATCTGGACCCATAGCCGCGAAAAATAATCACGAAGCGCGCTTTCGGTGCTGGTATGTCACATCATGTCACATCATATTTTCCGCACTTGCACCTGACATTGTTGCACTCTGCCAGTTTCTCTAGGTTGCTCATTTTCTTGTTGTGATCGCGTTGTGGTCCTCATCCGAGCATCCTTGGTGCTGTTGGGTCCAAGCCGTTGACCCCAAAACGGCCATCTCCGTTGTTCAACGTAGGGCGGGGCGGTGGGGCGCCGCAAGCTGCGGCCAGCCTGGCAGCGCCATGCTGACGGCCAGGGAAGTGAAATTGGTGGCAGAGACCATCGCCATTGGAGGATGTTACATTTTGATCAGCGCCAGTTTGATCGCCTTCAACAAATATCTGATGAATGCTGAGCGCTTTCCATATGCCAAGGCAATGACTGCCATGCACATGATGATGACCAGCTGCATGTCGCTCTTGCTGTATCTCTGTGTGCCTTCTTTGTACCCAACGATGGGAAAGGCGAGAGAAAATTACAGGACACAGCGGGGAGCTGGAGTTTTGGATCAGAGTTTTTCTATGTTTTTTTCATGGAAACTTTAAAAAAACATCCTCAAAACTTGTTGAATTTATGTGCAACATATTCCATACCCACGGAGCTGAGTCGTGAACCAGGACCCTGCTGAAGTACATTTTGCCTTTGGGTTTTCTGTTTGCCCTGGCGCTGTACTGCTCCAACCGGGCCTATTTGTACTCCACCGTGGCATTCCTGCAGTTCTGTAAGGAGGGCAATGTGGCCTTGATTTTTGCCATGTCGTGCTTGCTGGGCCTACAGGTTGGAAGCTTCAGAGGGCCTTCCAAGTGAGTAGGAACCTGATTGATCGAGAAAGAACCCTCAAACATGCCTGAAAAACAAGCTTGTAGACCTGCAAAATCACTTAGCGGTGAGCAAAAACTACTCGACAGATGAGCGAAACAAGTGTAAGAGGAGTAGAACACCACCCTCAAGCAATTAGCAAAGAGAACGTGCTTGGATGAGCAAAACAAAACGCACTTCGTGTAGTAAAATGATGTAAAATGCCTCATGGATAAGTTGGACACCCAGATTTCAACCAGCGAATCAGCGAATTTCAGGTCTTCAGCTGGCACAAGGTTGGTATCCTCACCATAGTGGTGACGGGATGCTCCCTTTGTGCCCATGGCCACTTGGCATTGTAGCAAATCATTGCTGCATCAAAATGGAGGGGCAGATTAGAGGTATGATACCAGATGCTGATCAAGTTGGACCCATGCTATAGTCTGCTATAGATGGTTTCTTCCAAGGTATTTTTCACATGGGGTATCATGGGGTTTGTTTTGCTGCACACATATCCAACCTCGTGTGCCAATACTTGCATCTCACACTGGGGACGCTGCCCCATATCCTCAGCACATCTCAGCACCAGGTGAAGTGAACTTCGTGTGGGCCGGTTTTCTCTTGCAGATCACTTCGCAGGTGGCAGAGTGCTCCAAGAACCTCATTGGAGAGATGCTGATGTCGGGCGCAGGAGACAGAAAATTCCCTCCTGAGTGTTGGTACTCCGAAAGTCAGGGGATATCCCAGCCAGGTGTTAATGCACTCACCGAGGGCCATCCAAAGCCAAAAGATGCCAGCCAACGAAGAAAAGAAATCAACATGGAAACGAAAAACCAGCATATATTCAACAGTAGAGCCCCTTTTCCTTCGGACCACTCGCTGAAAGTCACTTTTCCAGCTCCATTTTTGAGTTTTTACATGTTTTTTCTACCTGTTCTCCCCAGTTGTCTCTTACTAAAACTGACCCACTCAACATTATGCGAAGGAAAATTTAAGACACCATATGATGCCTATTGATGCCTTATGTTCCTATTTGGGATGATTTACAATAGCCCCCAGTTGGTTGGTCAATGTGATGGTTTATGGCATTGGGTTTGCCACATTATACTGACCTGACTCACTGAACATGATTCACTCTTTACATTGGAGGAATGAAGTTGGACGTGCTGACCTTCGTGCTATTTCAGGCGCCGTGTTCGCTGTTGCCCTTGCTGGTCAGCGTCGCCTTGTCCTGGGAGTTTGAGATCTGGTTGGCTTTCAAGGCGCGCGCCTTATGCCATGTTGAAATGATCGGGAAGAAGCTTTTGAAGAATGTTGAATCAAACAGTGACAGTGAGAATAACTCACCATGGACATGATTCACAATATGACTCAAAACCAAGTTGAATCATGTTGAATCTCTCTAAAGAGTGAAACTTGGAACAATCTTTCCCTTCAGGGGCCATTTTCTCATTCTTTCTCAACATTTCGCAGATCCCAAAGGCCCATTGGCCCTTGATTTTGCTGAACGCCTTGAACGCCTTCGCGTTGAACGTGGTCATCGCCACCACGCTGAAGCGGTTGAGCGCCGTGGCCTTTGTGATCATCGGCATCGTGAAGGACAGCGTCATCGTGGCCACCAGTGGGTTGGTCTTTGGGGATCACATCTCGGCACAACAGCAGGCGGTGGGGATCAGGGAACTATCAGGGAACTATCAGGGAACTATCAGGGAACTATCAGGGAACTATCAGGGAACTATCAGGGACTATAGGGCGAACTGTATATGATATGAATAGCCTAATTTGTAATATAATTTCAGGTGAAATGGTTCGATCTCATGAACACTGATATCAATATCGGTTTTCAATACAACCTACATGGCAGGCAGCTGGTCCATCCTTTCGCCTTCAGCGAATCCGCACGGGCTCAGGTGGGCTTTGCAGTGATCATGACCGGCATTGCTTGCTGGAGTCACATGAAGATCAAGGAACAGCAGGACTTGGGCTTGGTTTAGATCAAGTTGTCGTAGGTTATTCAATGATATTTAATGTATGTTTCTACTAGCTATCGTATCAAGATTTGAGCCAGCTGAGTTCAGAGCAATCATTGTTCAGTGACTAATGTTCATTTCAAATCGGGCCTCGTTACCCATTTTAGTTCGCGAACCTGCAGTTCTTGGGGCTGCTCTCCCCATATTTGAGTAAACTGGGTTAGCAGTAGTTTGGCAAGTTCACGGGTATCCGCTGGCTCCTCAAATTAATGTCTTGAGTATTGAGGATTGAACGCTCAAACCCTCGCTACTGGCAGAAGACAATGCTTAAGATGGCTCTGCCATCTCCAAGTGCTATTTCCTTTGGTTTTTTCATGTTTTTTCCATGGAGATTTCATTTGCACATCTTCCCCATCCAGGAGAGCGACAAACTGAAAGAATCGCAACCCTTGACTGGTCCGCCCGTGGCATCCGTGGCATCCGTGGCATCTGTGGCATCCGTGGCATCCGCGGCGCGGGTCTGATGGTGTCATCTCCGCGGCCAAAATGGCCGAGAGCGGCGGCGCTGGATCTTTGAGGGATTCAACATGGGATATCATGGCATGACATGGATCATAATTGTATGAAATCCGCCATGTTATGTGGATATAGTGTGATATAGATTCACCAACTTAAATTAATAAAGGAAGATCTCAATACAGGGCTTGGGAATGATTGGGATATATGATATGGGGGTACGATGGGATAGAAAGCCAACTTATACAATGTGAAGATGGAGGATGCCAATAATAATGGCAGTTTGAATAGTGAAAGGGATTTAGGGGTACCATGTGGTACCCGATTTTCAGATCAACCCACATACCTTGGGCTGGCTATAGAGTGAAATTCCAGGAAATCTCAAGATATTTTCTGCCAACACAGTATAGCGGGACGAGATGAACGTCAGCTTGCCCATGAGCCGCGATGCTTTTGGAGGGAAAATTCCAACCATGTTGAGATGTTTGGACATGTATATCTGTTACTCCATATATTCGACAAAACCATCTCAGTGTCAAGCGTCTTTGTGATGAGTTGCGGCCAAGGAAAAAGTCTTAATTTTTATGATTGAAGGGCTGCTTGGATGCATTCCCGCCCCGCTGTAGGTTTGGAATATTGATCACTATTGTGTATATTGTGTGCCCTAGGTTGGGTCGGTCGCGTCCATTGACGTCCTTGAGACTCCAGATGACCATGACGGAACAGCGCTAATATTAACTAGCACTGAAGGCTACGCAAGTCCCCTCCAAATTCAACCCTCGGTTCTTGAAAATGACTGAGAAAGAATGCGAGCGGCATTTGCCTCCCAAACATTGGCATGTGGATTGACAAACTGAGCATTTGATGAACTGATAAGTGCAGCAACGCTGATCAAATTTATGGAAGACATCATGTTACGCTGGTTGATGCTGGTTCAGGATTCCCATCATTTTCGCCACCATCACCATTGCAATGAGCACTTCGTTAACCTACTGGTACAAGGCCGTTCCGTTTCTGGCTGGGCAGTTGTGCATAGTGTGGCTTTCTTGTTATTGACCCATACACATCCCAGTTTTCATTCTTCTCTAGATGAGTGGCGAGTATGCGGGCCCAAGCAAGAACCTATTCTGACCCAGCGAGTGTTTAAACTCTTTTTTGGTTGGGTTCGCGCTCGGGGGGTATCTATTTCACACCCAAAAATCGCGCGCGAACCCAACAAAAAAAGTTTATAGTGACGGACAATCACTTAGAACGTCATCTTTCCAAAATTTCGGACTCTCACACTTAGAACATCAGGGACCCCCACACTTAGAACATGGTGGACACTAATGACCCAAATCAATTAGAACATCAGGAAATGGATGTTCTAAGCGTGAGGCTCCTTGCAACTAACCCTGGCTCCCAACACATAACATCACAAACAAAGAGTTCGGTCACGTTTATTTTTCTGTCTGCGCCCCATCAAAATGTTAGCCAATCAAAATATAGTTATGTCAATAGATCATTATCGAAATATATATATATAGATACATATTTATATATACACATGTTGTAATGCCTTGGGGTGTTCTAAGGGCGGGGGTCTCCACAGCTGATTGACAACTGGGTTCATATAAATAGAGTTATGTCAATAGATCATGAAAGATGTCTATATGTGTGTGTGTTTGTTGTAATGTCTCGGGATGTTCTAAGTGTGGTAGTCTCCACAGCTGATTGATAACTTTGCGTTCATATAAATATAGTTATGTCAATAGATCAAATTGAATATATATATATATATATGTTGTAATGTCTTGGGATGTTCTAAGTGAGGGGGTCTCCACAGCTGATTGATAACTTTGTGTTCAAATAAATATAGTTATGCCAATAGATCATGAAAGAGAGAGTGATATATATATATATATGTGTGTGTTGTATCTAATGTCTTGGGATGTTCTAAGTGCGGGGGCCTCCTCAGCTGATTGATAACGTTGTGTTCAAATATATATATATAGTTATGTCAATGATAACGTTGTGTTCAATATATATATAGTTATGTCAAAGATCATTAAAGATATAGTATATATGTGTGTTTTGTAGTGTCTTGGGATGTTCTAAGTGTGGGGGTCTCCAAAGCTGATTGATAACTTTGTGTTTATATAAATATAGTTATGTCAATAGATCATGATAGAGATAAATATGTTGTATCTAATTTCTTGGGATGTTCTAAGTGTGGGGTCTCCACAGCTGATTGATAACGTTGTGTTCAAATAATAATAGTTACGTCAATAGATAATTATATATATATGGTGTAATGTCTTGGGATGTTCTAAGTGTGGAGGTCTCCACAGCTGATTGATAACTTTGGGCTCATATAAATACAGTTATGTCAATAGATCATTTTCAATATGTATATATATATATATGTATGTTGTAATGTCTTGGGCTGTTCTAAGTGGGGAGGTCCCCACAGTTGATTGACAACTTTGTGCTCGTATAAATGTAGTTATGCCAAAAGATCATTATAGAAATATAAGCTTCTCCGCTTACATAGAATATGATTTTTTAGATTGCACAGGCAAATTTTCCGAAAATGTACTTAGAATATTTTCCCATTTCATGTTGATCTTTCTCTCCCCACGTGGCCTTTGCTCTCGAAGCCTTTGTACATCTCTATGCAACGGCGAAAAATGTACTTTTTTAGTACACAAAGTAATAAGAGATCGGTCAATTTGGGGACCCTGCCGGTTTTTATTTTATTTTTTATCACCAAACACCTTGTGAAAATTTTACCTATCTATTTGTCTGGAAACATGAAAGAATTTATATGGAAGAAATCTGGAAAGTGAAGAATTTGTATGGAAATGTGACTGCTTTTTATAGAAAAATGAAAAGTACATATGGAAAAATGCTGAATTTGACTGAAAAAGTGAAAGAATTTATGTGGCAAAAAATATGGAAAAGTGAAGAATTTGTATGGAAACGTGAAGGAGGGATAAAGAAAAGTGAAGAATTTCTATGGAAAAATGACGAATTCGTCTGGACAAGCGAAAGAATTTATATGGTCCAACGGTATTCTAAGTATAGGTTTTTTGGCGTCAATTGTATTCTAAGATATTCTAAGTATCGTTTTTCAAGTTCAATTCCCGGGATGCCCGGGGAAGCCAAAATTTCAATTCCATATTCTGTGTGGGTGGAGTACCTTATGTATATACATGTTGTAATGTCTTGAGATGTTCTAAGTGTGGGGGTCTCCACAGCTGATTGATAACTGTGTAATCGTAAAAATAAAGTTGTGTCAATAGATCATTATCAAAGGAAGTTTAGGGGGAGAAACTTCCGTGTTACGGACTTTTAGAATGTCAGGGAAAGAGTTCGTCAAAGAAAGAGTTAGTGAGGGAAAGAGTTAGTTAGGGAAAGAGTTAGTTAGGGACAGAGTTAATTGTAACTTTTAGAATGTCAGGGAAAGAGTTAGTCGAAGAAAGAGTTAGTGAGGGAAAGAGTTAGTTAGGGAAAGAGTTAATCAGGGAAAGAGTTAGTCAAAGAAAGAGTTAGTGAGGGAAAGAGTTAATTGTAAATGATATCTTCAAGTTGGATTTTTGAAGGAAGTCTCGCACGAAATGCGTTTTTGAGAGATAGCAGATGCACGAAACCCTATGTTTTTCCATACAAAGTCCGTCCCCGAACCTCGATGATCTACCTCTGCCGTGCGACGGGTGCGAGACGGTCTCGTGTGTGGTCGGATCATGTTCGGATAAATGGCCGCAATGTAAATGGGATTGCAAGTGGTGCTGGTGGATGAGTTGCCGATGGAATTCCATTGTGATTTGCAACTGTAGGATCGTTCCCGCAATGCAAATGACATTGCAAGTGGTGCTGGTGGAAGAGTTGCCGATGGAGTTTTGAAGGAAGTCTCGCACGAAATGCGTTTTTGAGAGATGGCAGATGCACGAAACCCTATGTTTTTCCATACAAAGTCCGTCCCCGAACCTCGATGATCTACCTCTGCGGTGCGACGGGTGCGAGACGGTCTCGTGTGTGGTCGGATCCGTTCCGCATTGTAAATGGGGTTTCACCTGTGTTTCGTGCATGTGCGGTCGACAGAATTCCATTGTGATTTGCAACTGTAGGATCGTTCCCGCAATGCAAATGGGATTGCAAGTGGTGCTGGTGGATGAGTTGCCGATGGAATTCCATTGTGATTTGCAACTCTAGGATCGTTCCCTCACTGTAAATGGGATTGCAAGTGGTGCTGGTGGAGGAGTTGCCGATGGAGTTTTGAGGAAGTCTCGCACGAAATGCGTTTTTGAGAGATAGCAGATGCACGAAACCCTATGTTTTTCGATACAAAGTCCGTCCCCGAACCTCGATGATCTACCTCTGCGGTGCGACGGTTGCGAGACGGTCTCGTGTGTGGTCGGATCATTCTCGGACCATGGTCGGATCATTCTCGGACCATGGTCGGATCGGTTCCGCATTGTAAATGGGGTTTCAAGTGTTTTTCGTGCATGCGCGGTCGACAGAATTCCATTGTGGTTTGCAACTGTAGGATCGTTCCCGCAATGTAAATGGGATTGCAAGTGGTGCTGGTGGATGAGTTGCCGATGGAATTCCATTGTGCTTTGCAACTGTAGGATCGTTCCCGCAGTGTAAATGGCTGCGTCAAGGTTGCTTCGTGCTGTGGCTGCATTGGTAATACTATTGTCTTTTGCAGCTGGACTTCGTAAATCGTATTGGAGTGGCTGCATGAAGGCTGCGACAGTGATTTGTCAGCAGATTTTCTCCATTTTGGCGCTAGTGATTTTCCTTCTAAAAATCATAAGTGCTTCAAAATCGTCTTTTTTTCGCTCTGGCGTCGAGATCCGGTTTTGGAGCTACAATTTCCGACGCCGTTGCGCGTAGTTCTATTGTGTTTTGCAACTCAGTCTCCGCAGATCGCATTGTAATGGCTGCGTCAAGGTTGCTTCATGCTGTGGCTGCATGCGTAATACTATTGTCTTTTGCAGCTGGACTTTGTAAATCGTATTGGAGTGGCTGCATGAAGGCTGCGACAGTGATTTGTCAGCAGATTTTCTCCATTTTGGCGCTAGTGATTTTCCTTCTAAAAATCCTTTTAAAAAGTGCTTCAAAATCGTCTTTTTTTCGCTCTGGCGTCGAGATCCGGTTTTGGAGCTACAATTTCCGACGCCGTTGCGCGTAGGTCTATTGTGTTTTGCAACTCTGTCTCTGCAGATCGCATTGTAATGGCTGTGTCAAGGTTGCTTCGTGCTGTGGCTGCATTGGTAATACTATTGTCTTTTGCAGCTGGATCTCGTAAATCGTATTGGAGTGGCTGCATGAAGGCTGCGACAGTGATTTGTTAGCAGATTTTCTCCATTTTGTCGCCAGTGATTTTCTGCTAAAAATCCTTTTAGAGAGTGCTACAAAATCGTCTTTTTTTCGCTCTGGCGTCGAGATCCGGTTTTGGAGCTACAATTTCCGACGCCGTTGTGCGTAGTTCTATTGTGCTTTGCAACTCAGTCTCTGCAGATCGCCTTGTAATGGCTGTGTCAAGGTTGCTTCGTGCTGTGGCTGCATTGGTAATACTATTGTCTTTTCCAGCTGGATCTCGTAAATCGTATTGGAGTGGCTGCATGAAGGCTGCCACAGTGATTTGTCAGCAGATTTTCTCCATTTTGGCGCTAGTGAATTTCCTTCTAAAAATCCTTTTAGAAAGTGCTTCAAAATCGTCTTTTTTTCGCTCTGGCGTCGAGATCCGGTTTTGGAGCTACAATTTCC
>CAMXCT020001068.1:284400-341900 GCA_947184155.2 Cladocopium goreaui
CTAATTGATAACTTTGTGTTTAACAAAAAGAGAGTGATGTCAAGAGATTATTTAAAAACATATGTTGTAATGTCTTGGGATGTTCTAAGTGCGGGGGTCTCCACAGCTGGTTGATAACTTTGCGTTCATAAAAATATAGTTATGTCAATAGATCATCATCATCATCATCATCATCCATCATCATCATCATCATCATAATCATATATATATATGTTGTAATGTCCTGGGATGTTCTAAGTGTGGGGGTCTCCACAGCTGATTGATAACTTTGTGTTCATATAAATGTAGATATGTCAATAGATCATTATAGCAATATAAGCTTCTCCGCTTACATAGAATATGCATGTTCAATTGCACTGGCAAATTTGCCGAAAATGTACTTAGAATATTCCCCGATTTCCATGCTGATTTTTTCCTCCCATGTGGCCTTTGCTCTCGAAGCCTTTGTACATCTCTATGGGGCGGCGAGAAATGCACTTTTTAGTACACAAAGTAATAAGAAATCGGTCAATTTGGGGATCCTGCCAGTTTTTGATGTTGGCACCAAACACCTTGTGAAAATTTTACCTATCTATTTGTCTGGAAACATGAAATAATTTATAAGGAAGAAATTTGGAAAAGTGAAGAATTTGTATGGAACATGTGAAGGATTTTTTAAGAAAAATGAAAAGCACATATGGAAAAATGCTTAATTTGACTGAACAAGTGAAAGAATTTCTATGGAAAAATGACGAATTCGTCTGGACAAGCGAAAGAATTTATATGGTCCAACGGTATTCTAAGTATAGGTTTTTTGACGTCAACTGTATTCTAAAATATTCTAAGTATCGTTTTTCAAGTTCAATTCCTGGGATGCCCGGGGAAGCCAAAATTTCAATTCCATATTCTGTGTGGGTGGGAGACCTTGTATAAATATATATATATGCTGTAATGTCTTGGGATGTTCTAAGTGTTGGGGTCTCCACAGCTAATTGATAATTTTTGTGTGCATATAAATATAGCTATGTCAATAGATCATCATGGGATGTTCTAAGTGCGGGGGTCTCCACAGCTAATTGATAACTTTTGTGTACATATAGATATAGTTATGCCAATAGATCATCATGGGATGTTCTAAATGATCTGTTTTCCATGTTCTAAGTGTGAGGGTTTCCGGCTGTTCCAAACATAGCTTTAGACATAAAAATAAAAAAGCGTTTTCCAAATGATGTTCTAAGTGACTGCCCGGCACTATGAACTTTTTTGGGCAAGGGAACCCACTGACTAAGTATTAGAACAGCTGCCACTGGGGTGCAGCCCTCTTTTTGCCAGTACTTGGCCTTCCTTGTTTGCAGGAAACATAGTTCGGTTTAAGTGTTGTTCTTTCATGAGATTCAGGTGTGGATATAGGTAGATGGTCGTTAATCATTTTGTGGATCTTCCCCCTGAAGAAATACTCGCCGCAATTGATCAATGGACAGGCACTGTACTCCTTACGGAAAGCAGTGATCCGCTCTTTCCGGGAAAGCCATGGTTTCTTGATGTCGCCATGAGACCATCTGCCAGGATATGTTTCGTGGTTATTGCCTCGGCGGCTTGATCTTTGCGCTTGTGTCGCTTGATAAAGTCACTATTTGAGGCGAAGGTGGTGCTGGCACTAAACAGTTGAATTGTTACCCAGCCCTGAGAATCCATGAATATCCATGACAACAACATGGATGTCAGGCTGATGTCGAGAATAGCGCGCACATTGTCAGGATTTTTGGTTTCATACCCTGTTGCTAAGGGTGTGTGTTCTCTACATTGGATGCCATGTTTTCGTGGGCCACAATCCAAAGCGAGATGACCTGATGGCATGCACATATCATGCTATGCGTCGCTCAGGCTGCAGTCATCCGTTCAGTCATCATTTGTTGGTTCTGCTGGGTAAGCCGAAATTGATGAAACCCTTTCCAGATACCAAAGTCTGTTTGGTTTCAACGCAGGCTTCTCAAACAAGAACATACAAGATCCAATATTCCCAGCGATTCCTGGGTTTCTAGATGTTTCACGATTTGTTTGCATGCAGAGAACCACTGTACTTGGCCGTGCTTGGACTATGGATGTTGGCATGTTGAAGATATTTGTTCATAGAACCTTTCTCTTTGCATCAACGTATAACGTGTAGCAATGCAGCCTGACATCCAAGGTCCTTTGGGCGTATTCAAACGTGTGGTGCGTTGCCCGGTGGACCAGGCAGAAGAAAAACAACCTCACTGGGGCAGAAACTCAGCTGCCATGGTTTCCTTGGATCGGATGGGCATCCACATGTTTTACAAACTCTCTATCACCCATCTATATTAACCCATATATAACCTTTTCATACATGTCCTTATGAAATACTCAGTAGGCATGTCATGACATGATTTGACGTAACTGCCGGTCTTTGACCGCGGATTAGGTTCTGGCGGGGGGATTCGCCGCAAGGAGGTAACTTTTTTGCTTTATCTTGGCTAGCTCCACTTCTCTCTTGCATCCAGTGTCACCTCTGCCCTGGTGAAGGCCAGGGACGGAGCAACCTTTTTTCCGGTGGTTGCTTGAAGTAAAGTGTGCATAGACTATGAGAAAGTGGATGCAGCCAGGATTTTTGTCTATGGCAAAGCCATCAGAATATAAATCTTCTGGTGGTGGAGGAAAAAGAAGGTGTCCTGACATATACATATACATATACATATACAAACCCCGAAACCAGCTTCACTAGCGGTGATGGCCGTGAGGGTGGAGCTGGTGGATGGGAAGAAGGCTGACTCCCGAGCATTTGAGACAGCCTACTCCAAGGTGTGTGACCACATCTACTTCAAGTGCCTTGACGATCAAGGGAACGCACAGGGACATGCAGTTGCAGATGTCGTCAAGAAATACCGAGCTGATGAAGATGGAGCCTTCTTGCAACTGCGCTACATCCAGGTAGAGGATCAGCATTACCAACACTGGTTGGAAACATCAGGAGGTGGTAGTCAGTATCACCACCTGTGCACCCATTCCCTGAGGTCTTGCCAGCGTAAAGTTGGACGGGATGGGATGGTGCATATACAACACTGGCTGGCCGTGGATAAGGACCAAGTGGGGAGCATCACAAGAGGATGGAAGACAAAGCCTCTTCAGCTTGGCCCACCTGCTCCTCCCAGGGGGATTGCCCTCATGGAGTAGCCAATCCACACGGTGCCTAAGCCCAGACCTGATCGTCGAGGACGTGATGAAGCTAGGCGACATGGTCACAGCCCTGGTGATGGCCAGGGAGGCAGAGGAGAGAGGGCCAGGACCCCCCGGAGGAGGATGACAGTGAAGAGGACGATGATGCGGGGATGTCCAACGTCCCTCGAAGAAGGCGACACCGTGAGGAGCGCGGAGAAAGAGATGAGGACTCAAGGGAAGACAGAAGAGGAGTCTTGCAGCGGGCAAGAGGCACAGTGGGGGCTGTGGCTCGAACCAGAGACGCGCAGGACCTAAAGGAGAAGACTCCCTTGACGCCATGCTGGAGGATGGAATGGATCCTGGGGGGGTGCCAGTGCAGTGCTGGCGAAGAGAGTTCAAGAAGGAGCAGAAGCCGCCCCGAACAAAGAAGTAAAAGATCAGAGCGAGAGAAGCTCACAGGGGCATTGAAGGCCCTGAGCAAGAAGAGCAAGGATGTGTCTTTGAGCTTTGATAGCGATACAGATGACGAGGATGAGGGCTACCTGCGCAGCAGCTCAAAGGATGGAGATCTGATGAGCAAACAGAAGCGGCTCAAAAAGTTGTCTGCATCAAAGCCCGGAAGCCTGTTGGCCCGTGGATTTGGGCTCATGCATGAACAGCTGGGGATGCTGTTTGGTGATAAGGGGTCCGGTGGCAGCCATGAGGATCTCTTGCAACCGGCTGCACTGCGCTACCTCTTGTCAAGCGCCTTGCCGTTGATGGATCTGAAGAAGGTAGGAGAAGAAAAGATGCGCGAGCTGCGAACCCTGGCGACGTCCTTGGACTACCTGGTTGCCGGCAAGGTGGGGCAATCTGGGGACATACAAATGCAGCGGATGAAGAGCATCCTTATGGGCATCAAGGATGGTTCAACCACGGCGTCACGCTACTTGGAACTGGTCCCCATCGAGCTGTACCCCACAGCTGCCACCATTGAGGAGGCAGATTATGCGCGTGGGAACACCATCGAGCTCCAGCTCTGAAAGCCAACAAGAGGCCGAAGAGTCCAAGCCGCAGCGGGAGCCCTTTATAGAGGAAAGTCCAGTTCGATCCAAAGGTGAAGGAAATCCAAGGGCAGAAGGAGGATGCACAGCCAGGGCCGATGCGTATGAAGGAGGCCAGGGATGCCGTGCCGCGGAAAGAGGGGGAAAACCGCTCTCAATGGAAGTCCCGGGTGTTCCAGAACAAGAGGAAGATGGAGGAGGAAGCGGCCAAGGAACAGAGGAGGAAAGGACTCCTGTGTTGGCAGGGGAGAAGGCTTGAGATGGAGGTCTGGCACAGGCGTTAGCCTTTGTGGAAGCAAGGGAAGATCCCAGTGAATTCAAAACAAGGGGTGCAGCTGATGCCCGTGTAGCTGGGGTTACAGAGACCAGTGTGAAACATGGCGAGTTTTTCCAGGTTTCCTGACAAGTAGGGGAGGCCAGAGGTGACCCTCGCGGCTCTTTGAAGTGGTTGGTTGATGATGTCTTGGAGTTTGAACGAAAATGTCATTGTGGGCGCAGGAGGTGCGCATTTTGATTTTCAAAATAGCAGCCACTTGCAGCCACTTGCAGCCACTTGCCTCGTCAGCCATTTGCAGCCACTTGCAGCCACTTGCACCCACTTGCACCCACTTGCACCCACTTGCACCCACTTGCACCCACTTGGCAGCCACTTGCAGCCACTTGCTGCCACTTGCTGCAGCCACTGGAGCAAGTGTCTGCCAAGTGGCTGCAAGTGGCTGCAAGCGGCTGCAAGTGGCTGACGGGGCAAGTGGCTGCAAGTGGCTGCAAGTGGCTGACGGGGCAAGTGGCTGCAAGCGGCTGCTAGTGGCTGCAAGTGGCTGACGGGGCAAGTGGCTGCAAGTGGCTGCAAGTGGCTGCCAAGTGGCTGCAAGTGGCTGCCAAGTGGCTGCAAGTGGCTGCAAGTGGCTGCAAGCGGCTGCAAGCGGCTGACGGGGCAAGCGCGGCAAGTGGCTGCAAGTGGCTGCCCAGCGGCTGACGGGCCAAGTGGCTGCCAAGTGGCTGCAAGTGGTTGCAAGTGGCTGCAAGTGGCTGCCAAGTGCTATCTTGAAAAACTAGACGACGGATGGCCCGAGAGCGTAGAGGAGCAGGGTCTTCTCTTGTTAGTATGGAGACACCATATTAGAAACAATATATTAAAGATGTGTTATATGCAGTCGAGAAGAGGAGTATTAAGACAAAATAGCAGAAGTGCAAGGCAATAGTTTGCATCGCAAACACTTTTACACACAAAAGCTTTTACACACAGACGCTTTTACATACAGACCCTTTTACGCACAGACCCTTTTACACGCAAAGCTTTTACCCACAGAAGCTTTTACATACAGAAGCTTTTACACACATACGCTTGCACACAGATGCTTTTACACACAGACACTTTTACACTGACACTTTTACACACAAACCTTTTACCCACAGAAGCTTTTACATACAGAAGCTTTTACAAACATACGCTTTTACACAGATGCTTTTACACACAGACACTTTTACACACAGACACTTTTACACACAGACGCTTTTACACACAAAAGCTTTTACACACAGACGCTTTTACACACAGACGCTTTTGCACACAGACGCGTTTACACACTAACACTTTTACACACAGACGCTTTTACACACAGACCCTTTTACACACAGACGCTTTTACACACAGTTACACACAAAAGCTTTTACACACAAAAGCTTTTACACACTAACGCTTTTACACACAAAAGCTTTTACACACAATCACTTTTTCACACGGACGCTTTTACACACACAGACGTTTTACACACAATCACTTTTACACACAGACGCTTTTACACACAGACCCTTTTACACACAGACGCTTTTACACACAGTTACACACAAAAGCTTTTACACACAGACGCTTTTACACACTAACGCTTTTACACACAGACACTTTTACACACAGACACTTTTAACAAAGAGCCTTTTACACACAGGAGCTTTTACACACAGAAGCTTTCACACACAGACGCTTTTACACACAGACGCCTTTACACACAAACACTTTGACACACAGACACTCTTACATACAGACGCTTTTACACACAGACGCGTTTACACACAGACCCTTTTACACACAAAAGCTTTTACACACAGACGCTTGTACACACAGACGCTTTTACACACTAACGCTTTTACACACAGACACTTTTACACACAGACACTTTTACACACAGACGCTTTTACACACAAAAGCTTTTACACACAAAAGCTTGTACACACAGACGCTTTTACACACAGACGCTTTTACACACAGACGCCTTTACACACAAACACTTTGACACACAGACACTCTTACACACAGACGCTTTTACACACAGACGCGTTTACACACAGACCCTTTTACACACAAAAGCTTTTACACACAGACGCTTTTACACACAAAAGCTTTTACACACAGACGCTTTTACACACAGACGCTTTTACACACACAGACACTTTTACACACAGACGCTTTTACACACAAAAGCTTTTACACACAGACGCTTTTACACACAGACGCTTTTACACACAGACGCGTTTACACACTAACACTTTTACACACAGACGCTTCTACACAGACCCTTTTACACACAGACGCTTTTACACACAGTTACACACAAAGCTTTTACACACAGACGCTTTTACACACTAACGCTTTTACACACAGACGCTTTTACACACAATCACTTTTACACACAGACGCTTTTACACACACAGACGTTTTACACACAATCACTTTTACACACAGACGCTTTTACACACAGACCCTTTTACACACAGACTCTTTTACACACAGTTACACACAAAAGCTTTTACACACAGACGCTTTTACACACACAGACTGACGCGTTTACACACAGACGCTTTTACACACAGAAGCTTTTACACACTAACACGTTTACACACGGACGCTTGCTTTTACACACAGACACGTAAAATCGCAATTTTACCTCAGTCTTTGCCGATCGACCCTCATTTCGTGCGAAAGGGTTGCTCGGGGACAAGTAAATTCGCAATTTTACCGCAGTTTTTGCCGATCGACCCTCATTTCGTGCGAAAGGGTTGCTCCAGGACAAGTGAAATCGCAATTTTACCTCAGTTTTCGACAATCGAAGATAATCGAAGCTCATTTCGTGCGAAAGGGTTGCTCCAGGACAAGTGAAATCGCAATTTTACCTCAGTTTTCGCCGATCGACCCTCGTTTCGTGCGAAAGGGTTGCTCCAGGACAAGTAAAATCGCAATTTTACCGCAGTTTTTGCCGATCGACCATCATTTCGTGCGAAAGGGTTGCTCCAGGACAAGAGTAAAATCGCAATAATTTTACCTCAGCTTTTGCCGATCGACCATCATTTCGTGCGAAAGCGTTGCTCCGGCACAAGTAAAATCGCATTTTTTTTCGCCGATCGACCCTCATTTCGTGCGAACGGGTTGCTCCGGCACAAGTAAAATCGCATTTTTTTTTCGCCGATCGACCCTCATTTCGTGCGAACGGGTTGCTCGGGGACAAGTAAAATCGCAATTTTACCTCAGTTTTCGCCGATCGACCCTCATTTCGTGCGAAAAAGGGTTCACGTTTCGTGACTCCCCGCCGGCACCACCCTCGGCCTAAAGAGAGAAAGATAAAGAAGGCGAGAGAGATAAAAGGGAGAGAGAAAGGAGAGAGAGAAAGGAGAGAGGAAAGAGGAGAGAGAGTGAGAGAGAGAGAAGATGTGAAGATGAGAAGGTGTGAGAGAGGGTGTGAAGATGAGAAGGTGTGAGAGAAGGTGTGAAGAAGAGCAGATGTGAAGAGGAGCAGATGTGAAGATGAGAAGGTGTGAAGATGAGAGGATGTGAAGATGAGAAGATGTGAAGATGAGCAGATGTGAAGATGAGAAGGTGTGAGAGAAGATGTGAAGATGAGAAGGTGTGAGAAGATGGGAAGATGTGAAGATGAGCAGATGTGAAAATGAGAAGGTGTGAGAGAAGATGTGAAGATGAAAAGGTGTGAAGATGAGAAGGTGAAGATGAGAAGGTGTGAGAGAAGGTGTGAAGATGAGAAGATGAGATACAGACCCCCACTATTGGAAGAACCCTGCGCTCAGACGCTCTCGGGAAAAAAGTGATTTTGTATACTTTACTTTTTCAAAATTGCAGCAAGTGGCTGCCAAGTGGCTGCCAAGTGGCTGGCGGGGCCAGTGGCTGCCAAGTGGCTGCCAAGCGGCTGCCTGAGCAAGTGGCTGCAAGTGGCTGCTTTGGCAAGTTGCAGATGGGCTGCTTGTGGCTGTAAGTGGCTCTAAGTTCTACTTGCTGCAATCATTGGCAGCCACTTGCAGCCACTTGCTCAGGCAGCCACTTGGCAGCCACTTGCAGCCACTTGGCAGCCCAGCCCCTTGGCAGCCACTTGCCCCGTCAGCCACTTGGCAGCCACCTGCCCCGCCAGCCACTTGGCAGCCACTTGGCAGCCACTTGCTGCAATCTTGAAAAAAAAGTAAAATCTACAAAATCACTTTTTTTTCAAGATAGCACTTGGCAGCCACTTGGCAGCCACTTGCAGCCACTTGCAGCCACTTGCTCAGGCAGCCACTTGGCAGCCACTTGGCAGCCACTTGGCAGCCATTTGCCCCGCCAGCCACTTGGCAGCCACTTGCTGCAATCTTGAAAAGAAGTAAAATCTACAAAATCACTTTTTTTCAAGGTAGCACTTGGCAGCCAGCTGGCAGCCACTTGCAGAGCACTTGCCCCCTCAGCCGCTTGCAGCCACTTGCAGCCACTGGCAGCCACTTGGCAGCCAATTGCAGCCACTTGCAGCCACTTGCCCGGTCAGCCACTTGCAGCCAGCCACTTGCCCCGTCAGCCACTTTCAGCCACTTGCAGCCACTTGCAGCCACTTGGCAGCCACTTGCAGCCACTTGCATTCACTTGCAGCCATTTGCCCCGTCAGCCACTTGCAGCCACTTGGCAGGCACTTGGCAGACACTTGCTCCAGTGGCTGCAGCGAGTGGCTGCCAAGTGGCTGCAATTGGCTGCAAGTGGCTGACGGGGCAAGTGGCTGCTTTTTTGAAAAGTAAAATTATGCACGTTTGCTCGCTCTCTGGAAAATGCGATTTTTTCAGAAGTCTTCAGTTGAGAACTCTTCGCAACATGCCCCTTTCAAAGGCTGTGTTATCAACTTGTTCAGTTGAAGCCGTCGGTCATGCAGTTGGGCTTTTCAATAATTCAGCTCCTGCTAGTCAGCCCACGAGATGGGATCAAGGTTTCAAACTGGATTGTCATGCAAATGGAAAGTGATGTTGGCTTTTCATACGCCACCATGTCGGGTAAGGGATGTGTTACCGCTACCCTTGCCCCCAGTGGGAGCTGCGTTGACATTGTTGCAGAGGTTTGCAGTCACGCGCACAGGTCTGCTGATAATCTCAGACATGGCGACGGGGAAACCGAAAAAACAGGGGCGACAACAGTTGAAGCAGCTGGTACCTTTTCAGGGATGAATGATGATTGGAAGTTTACTTCATGGAAATCCCCCTCACCAACTCCTTCACAAACTGCAGCACTTGAAGTTATTGATCGTTGGGTTGGAGCCTTTTGTCATGCTCAATGCTCCATCAAAAGAAGCCGCAATACCTACTTTCAGGGATTTGGTTAACTCACGCACAGTCGATTATTCAGGGGATGAAGTTGGTCACGCCTTGCCTTTGAGGCTGGAAGAGCTGGAGCCGGGCTTGCCGCTGAAAGGCAGAGCAGGCGCGCTCAGTGCAGTGGAGGCTGCAACTGGGCAGTGCGTGGTTGGGTCAGGGATCTTGGGATCATGCATATTGGGGAACTCTTTCAATGTGTAAGCCATCACACTTCTTTTGGATGAGCTGCTGTGCACCGCCAATCAGCGACACACACCAAGGCAACTTGACCGCATTCTAGCGCGGGAGGAGACGGCACCCCCTGGTTGGTGTGAGAAGCCCCAGTTTGAACCTTCTTCACAACCTGATGCAGCTGCGGGCATGTTGGTTCAAGAATTCATGCGTCACAGTGATTGAGGGGGATGCGATGTTAAATTTGATCTGGGCATACCCTTTCGGTCAAAAGCATGGCCCCGAGCTGGGATCCGTTCAAGCTTGTTTCATTGGACAATTATTCATGGGTACCCATGGAAACACCAAGCTCATATCAATGTATTAGAACTTCAAGGTCTAGTCAATGCCCTGCAATGGCGCCTGAGAAAGGTCTCAGGGTTCCGCTGCCCCCTTTTTGCACTTGGTGGATAGCCAAGTGATTGCAGCGGCGGTGGCCAAGGGACGGTCCAGTAGCCATAGTCTCCTGCGGCTCTCGTCCCTGTGTGTGGCAGGGGGACTTCAACTGGCTAATGGCTATGTGGGGACCCACGATAACCCTGCAGACCTACCTAGCAGATGGGCAAAAGGGCGAGTCATCAGGTTGAAGAAAGGAGACAAGAACGCAGGCGACAAAGGGCAAATTCAGCAGGCTGCTATGAGTGCGCTTCGATTTTGGAAAAATTCTGGAACGATGCCCAGCACCTGGGATGAATTTGATGTGGCTACAGGTCAGTGGCTGGAGAATATTGTTGCCGAAGGGTACCCAAAGGGATATGCCTCTGATGGTCTTGCAGCCCTCCAGCATTATGTCCCTGAAGTTGCCGGCAAGGTGAGACACAGCTGGCGCTTGCTGAAATCTTGGCAGAAAATGGAGCCGCCGGTGCGAGTTCTCCCAATCAGCCCGCTAATGGCGGTGGCCATTGTGGAGCTTGCGCCAACCTTCCTGCTTTCCTTCGACACTTTCCTCAGACCGGGGGAACTGTATCGCCTCACTAAGCAGGACATCACATGGGCTGGCAGTTTAGCAGTGTTATCCCTGAAGAAAACTAAATCGGGGCAACGCCGGAATGATGGTGGTATATGCCACTCACGCACCGCAAACATTTGGCTGTGGAAAGCTCTTCAGCACAAAAAGCCTCAAGATCTTCTGCTGGATGAAACTCCGTCGCAACTTCGCCCACTCTTCTTTCACCTTTTGGAACATCTGGAAGTGCCAGGGCATTTCTCCTTGTATAGCTTTAGGCGTGGTGGCGCCACGTGGCATTTCTTGTCACAAGACAATATAGAGCAGACGCTCTGACGTGGTACTCGTAGGTGGGCTTCTACCTCCACGGCCCGCATCCATTTGCAAGATGCTGCTGCCACCTTGAGCCATTTGCAAATTAGTGAGGAGCAACGGCATTACATGCGCTTCTTAGCCAAGCAATTGTCGGCCCCTGGCCAGGATGGAAAACGTGGAAGGAGGTAACTTGCTTGCTTTATCTTGGCTAGCTCCACTTCTCTCTTGCATCCAGTGTCACCTCTGCCCTGGTGAAGGCCAGGGAAGGAGCAACTTTTTTTCCGGTGGTTGCCTGAAATAAAGTGTGCATAGGCTATGAGAAAGTGGATGCAGCCAGGATTTTTGTCTATGGCAAAGCCATCAGAATATAAACTTTCTGGCGGTGGAGGAAAAAGAAGGTGTCCTGACATGTCCTTATGAAACATTCAGTGGGCATGTCATGACATGATTTGACGTAACTGCCGGTCTTTGACCGTGGATTAGGTTCTGGCGGGGGAATTCGCCGGAAGGAGGTAACGTTTTTGCTTTATCTTGGCTAGCTCCACTTCTCTCTTGCATCCAGTGTCACCTCTGCCCTGGTGAAAGCCAGGGACGGAGCAACCTTTTTTTCCGGTGGTTGCCTGAAGTAAAGTGCGCATAGACTTTGAGAAAGTGGATGCAGCCAGGACTTTTGTCTACGGCAAAGCCATCAGAATATAAATCTTCTGGTGGTGGAGGAAAAAGAAGGTGTCCTGACATATACATATAGATATAATATACATATATATTTACATATAGATATACATATAGATATAGATATACATATACATATAGATATACATATAGATATACATATACATTTACATATACATATACATAAAGATATACAGTTACATATATATATATTACACAGCTGGGGTAATTAGCTGGTTATTACCAACTTCGCAATTGGGACGCACCCCAAGTACCAGACACTGGAAATATCATGGTGGCCTGGCGGTTTCAGATGTTTATTTCTAGTTCCTGTTGTCGAAGACTGGGTTGGGGAAATCAATCAGATGCAGACCTAAAGGACGCTAGAACACATGCACCTCTTTGCGCCAGAACGTATGCATACCTATATGCTGGTAGTGATACTGGTGAACTGAGTGTCCAGCAAGTCTTGGATACCACTGATGGGAAGAAAGTGATTGTTTTTGTGCTACCAAGTAGTAGGTGCAGTTTAACGCTCCGGACCTGCCATGCCTTGGCAAAAACGTGAAACACTGAGGGTGTGTGATCTATTTTTTCGGTGGCCTGATCATAGAGGTTCTAGCAACTTGGCGGAGTGTGGTTCTAGGGTTGGCCATGTTGGCGAGACTTCAGGGTTTTGGCTGAAATTTGTTTTCATATTTGTTGCTACCTGCTGTTTGGTAATTAGTGACCTGCATTTTTTGGATCTGCGAGTCCTCGGAGCCACGCGGTCATAACTGCAGCTGCCTGAAAGCCACAAAACCAGCATCGGTGGATGCTATCTGTGAATATCCGGGTTTAGATCCTCAAAGCAACTTCACCCACTTGGTCACAAGTTTACAGTTTCATACAAGTAACCCGCCATGCAGTGAGGTGTTGGTGATCTTCGTGATTTTCCACAATTTCCATTGTGCCAGCCGGCTGCACTTGAGCCATGACCTTTGCCCACTGGTTCCACGAGGAGATGAAGTAGGATTTCTGGCCAAAGTTGTTTGCATTGTGTGGGTCATTGTGGATCTTTGGCACTTTGGTTTGACACAGTCGCAACGTCATGCACACTGCAGGTCTTTATTGGACAGCACCCCGGTAGCACTGCTGGAGAATGCTCTGTGCGTCCAGTACCATGTGACTGAAATATACTGAAAAGAATCTGAATGTTCGAGTAGAATTCGGGGTTGCAAGAATCTGCATCGGTCATGATCGGTGCTTTTGAATGGTCCTTGTCATTTGCTATCACTTCTTGGTGTAGTTTCCTGTGCAATTAATAATCACGTTCAGCACATTATTGCACATTAAGGCACGAGATGTGCCAGCTTCAGGGTTAAGAGTTGGGAATGTTCGCACGCAGTTTTGTTGTTTAGCCCCTGATTTTCATGTGCTTTATGCATCGAGAAATCGATACATAGCCAGATAGTAATAGACAGATAGACATATACATATTGCACATGCATTAAAAATTAAGTTTATTATGTTTGTTGATCTATTTGCTGCAATAGTTGTATATAAACATCTTTTGATGATGCCATGCACTATATATAACATATGATATATGTGTGTGTGTTTATATGCACATTAAAATGTTAAACAACCATTTTCTATCCAAGTCCGTTGCAACCTTGAACAGCCTTGAGGTTACTGGCCACAATCTTGTGGGCCATGGCGGTCCGAAACTATGCCCCGCGACTTTTGGGCAAGGCCTTTTGGTGTACCTTCGTGTTCCGCGGCAGCAGCTGTGTCATGGGCGGCTCTGAAATGGGGAAATCATGGTGTATCATATCCCTGAAACTGCTGAATTCGAAGAATTGATGTTTTGAAGCCATCAAATTTGATCGGATTTGGGGATGCCCTATTTTCAGGGGAATGCTGAAGTATAAGATGTCATCCAGTTCGGGACTCTTTGTGTTTCATGCTGCTGGAGCTCGGGTTCCTCAGTATTTCCCGAGAGCGCCTGCGAAGGGTTCTTCGTAAAAAAGCAGCCGTTATATACATCTTCACACCCTCACATTTGCTGATCTACATCTTCACACCTTCACACCTGCTGATCTACATCTTCACACTCTCACATCTGCTGATCTACATCTTCACACCTTCACATCTGCTGACCTGCATCTTCACACCTTCACATCTGCTGATCTGCATCTTCACACCTTCACATCTGCTGATCTACATCTTCACACCCTCACACCTGCTGATCTACCTCTTCATACCCTCACATCTGCTCATCTTCACACCCTCACACCTGCTGATCTACATCTTCCCACCTGCACATCTGCAGATCTACATCTTCACACCCTCACATCTGCAGATCTACATCTTCACACCTTCACATCTGCAGATCTACATCTTCACACCTTCACATCTGCAGATCTACATCTTCACACTTTCACATCTGCAGATCTTCTCGTCTTCTTTCTATCTCTCTCTTAAGGCGGGGGCGGTGCCGCCGGAGCGCCACGAAACGCAACCCTTTCGCACGAAATGGACGTTGAACGTCAAAAACTGCGGTAAAATTGCGATTTTGAGGTGTCACGGGCGACCTTTTCGCACGAAATGGACGTTGAACGTCAAAAACTGAGGTAAAATTGCGATTTCACCGATTGTAAAAGCGTCTGTGTGTAAAAGCGTCTGTGTTTAAAAGCTTCTGTGTGTAAAAGTGTCTGTGTGTAAAATGGTCTGTGTGTAAAAGTGTCTGTGTGTAAAAGCTTCTGTGTGTAAAAGCTTCTGTGTTTAAAAGCTTCTGTGTGTAAAAGTGTCTGTGTGTAAAATGGTCTGTGTGCAAAAGTGTCTGTGTGTAAAAGCGTCTGTGTGTAAAGGAGTCTGTGTGTAAAAGTGTCTGTGTGTAAAAGCGTCTGTGTGTAAAGGGGTCTGTGTGTAAAAGCGTCTGTGTGTAAAAGCGTCTGTGTGCAAAAGCGTCTGTGTGTAAAAGCGTCTGTGTGTAAAAGCGTCTGTGTGCAAAAGCGTCTGTGTGTAAAAGCTTCTGTGTGTAAAAGCTTCTGTGTGTAAAAGCGTCTGTGTGTAAAAGCGTCTGTGTGTAAAAGCGTCTGTGTGTACAAGCTTCTGTGTGTAAAAGCTCTGTGTGGTACAAAGCGTCTGTGTTGAGCGTTTGTTGTGTAAAGAGTCTGTGGGTGTAAAAGTTCCTGTGTGGTAAAAGCGTCTGTGTGTAAATAAATCGTTCTGTGTGTAAAAGCGTCTGTGTGTAAAAGCGTCTGTGTGCAAAAGCCTCTGTGTGTAAAAGCTTCTGTGTGTAAAAGCTTCTGTGTTTAAAAGCTTCTGTGTGTAATATGGTCTGTGTGTAAAAGTGTCTGTGCGTAAAAGCGTCTGTGTGTAAAAGCGTCTGTGTGTAAAGGAGTCTGTGTGTAAAAGTATCTGTGTGTAAAAGCTCCTGTGTGTGAAAGTGTTTGTGTGTAAAGCTTCTGTTTGTAAAAGTTTCTGTGTGTAAAAGCTTCTGTGTGTAAAAGCTTCTGTGTGTAAAAGGGTCTGTGTGTAAAAAAAAGTGTCTGTGTGTATGTAAAAGCGTTGTGTGTAAAAGCGTCTGTGTGTAAAAGGAGTCTGTGTGTAAAAGCGTCTGTGTGTAAAAGCTTCTCTGTCTGTGTGTAAAAGCGTCTGTGTGTAAAAGCGTCTGTGTGTAAAAGCGTCTGTGTGTAAAAGGTGTGTTAAAGTTCTGTGTGTAAAAGCCTCTGTGTGTAAAGCGTCTGTGTGTAAAAGCTTCTCTGTGTAAAAGCTTCTGTGTGTAAAAGCGTCTGTGTGTAAAGGATCTGTGTGTAAAAGGGTCTGTCTGTGTGTAAAAAGCGTCTGTGTGTAAAGGAGTCTGTGTGTAAAAGCGTCTGTGTGTAAAGGAGTCTGTGTGTAAAAGCTTCTGTGTGTAAAAGCTTCTGTGTGTAAAAGCTTCTGTGTGTAAAAGTGTCTGTGTGTAAAAGTGTCTGTGTGTGAAATTGTCTGTGTGTAAAAGTGTCTGTGTGTAAAAGCGTCTGTGTGTAAAGGAGTCTGTGTGTAAAAACTTCTGTGTTTAAAAGCTTCTGTGTGTAAAAGTGTCTGTGTGTAAAATGGTCCGTGTGTAATAGCGTCTGTGTGTAAAAGGGTCTGTGTGTAAAGGAGTCTGTCTGTAAAAGTGTCTGTGTGTAAAAGCGTCTGTGTGTAAAGGAGTCTGTGTGTAAAAGCCTCTGTGTATAAAAGCTTCTGTGTGTAAAAGCTTCTGTGTTTAAAAGCTTCTGTGTGTAAAAGTGTCTGTGTGTAAAAGCGTCTGTGTGTAAAGGAGTCTGTGTGTACAAGCATCTGTGTGTAAAAGCTTCTGTGTGTAAAAGCTTCTGTGTTTAAAAGCTTCTGTGTGTAAAAGTGTCTGTGTGTAAAATGGTCTGTGTGTAAAAGTGTCTGTGTGTAAAAGCGTCTGTGTGTAAAGGAGTCTGTGTGTAAAAGCGTCTATGTGTAAAAGCGTCTGTGTGCAAAAGCCTCTGTGTGTAAAAGCTTCTGTGTGTAAAAGCTTCTGTGTTTAAAAGCTTCTGTGTGTAATATGGTCTGTGTGTAAAAGTGTCTGTGCGTAAAAGCGTCTGTGTGTAAAAGCGTCTGTGTGTAAAGGAGTCTGTGTGTAAAAGCCTCTGTGTGTAAAAGCTTCTGTGTGTAAAAGCTTCTGTGTTTAAAAGCTTCTGTGTGTAAAAGTGCCTGTGTGTAAAATGGTCTGTGTGTAATAGTGTCTGTGTGTAAAAGCGTCTGTGTGTAAAGGAGTCTGTGTGTAAAAGTGTCTGTGTGTAAAAGCGTCTGTGTGTAAAGGAGTCTGTGTGTAAAAGCGTCTGTGTGTGAAAGTTTCTGTGTGTAAAAGCGTCTCTGTATAGAAGCCTCGCGTTTCTTCACATCCGAGGAATGATGGTACCGAGCTTTTTCGGCAATGTGTGTAGGAATTACCATAGTAAAATGAGATAACACATGTCATTCGCAGCATCATGGTACCGAGCCTCCTGTGCAATTTTGTTGCTCACATTATATTGCTCCATGTTTTCTTTCTATCTCCCTTTCCTTCTCTCTCTCTCTCTCTCTCTATCTCTCTCTCACCCTCTCCCTCTTTCTCTCTCTCCGTCTCCCTCTCTCTCTCTCTATGTCTCTCTGTGGTTGCAAGACACGTGTCATCTGATGCCCTTTACCAAATATCCTCTTCTTAATCAATCTTACTTTTCACACCTTATCCCTCCATAGCTCATATATAATTCAGCAACCATTCACCGACTATCTTTTACGACTACTATCCTCAGAGCTGCTTGAAAAACATATTTTTCGCTCTCGGGCCAACCGTCGTCTAGTTCCGTATATGAATTTGTGTATCGCAGCTCTTTCCCCCTCAAGACGGTGCAAGTGCGACAAAACTGCTCAAAGAAGCATGAGTCGCGGGGGGGAACGCCCAACTGCCCGTGTGGCATGCACCGACTCACCACGCTGTCGCTTGAACTCCAGACGACGTGGGAGGACAAGTGGGTTCTTCATTTTCGAGAGGTTATCTACTTCTAATTGAAGCAATCGTAGCATTATATGATGAGGTGGCAGAAAGGTTTTTAAGAACTAGGTTGTGAAGTCAGTTCGATGCAATTCTGTTGCTTGACTTGGTGGATGTATATGTTTTGGTCATGTCCCTGCTCGAACGCAGGAGTACCAAGGGACGAAGTGGCGGGTCACTCCAGGTGGTCTGCCTGGAGTGTCACCAACAAAGGTGGCGACAGGACAGGGGCTTAAGTGTGTGGGCTGCTTTTGTCAACGATGGGAGCATTGATTGTGTTTTCGTGAATGAAGTATCAATTTGGAGAACATACGTACGGCTTTTCGTTACTATGATTTTAAATGATACCAGTCCATTGTCATTGAATCGGGGTTCCCGCTATTCTATTCTCTCCTGGTCCCACCTGGTTGATGCGGCCAGGATGGGCGGAACAAGAACCGTTGGTGCAAACCAAAGGGCCCCGCGGCCGTGACCCCTCCCCCGCACCAGGGGAGCAGGGTCATGCGCGCGGACGGTTCCTGGTTTCACCTAACCAGCCCTCCTCCCGAGGCTGGGAATTTAGCTTTGGTGCAAGATCATTTCTTTTTCTGCCTTGGATGTTGCGGACAGGTGGTGCCTTCCGCCACGCAGATCTTCTGCAGAAGAGGAGGAAGTTGCAGCGCCAGGCAGGTCAACAATTAAAAATTTGCTTGGTTGCGGCAATGAAAGCATGGTGTAGCGGACTTGGGGTTTTGAAAGGAGTTCTATTTGAAATTGTGTATTTTAGATGCGCTATTGGGTTCATTTGACTTGTTTGTTTCTGACTTGGTCATTTTTTATTGGTGGGTGGATTTAGGAAGAGACATGATGCAGCATGTGCATTAAAGGGAAAGCGTGCATATTTGCGACAGGCTGCTTCTTCTTCTTCCGCTCCGCAGCAGCCAGTGGCGGCTGCTCGGAAGCAGGCAAGTGGTGTGGCGCGGGGAGTAGGTCAGATTGTTTTCGCCGGAAGTTGGCCTTATTCTTTGGATTTAAAAAAGAAACTACGTGATTTGCAGATGTAATTTCTTGTTTGCAAAATGATTTGGGCAAGGTTGCGGAGTCAACGTGCATTTGTCTTGTCGGGTATCGAGTGGATTTACCAGAACAGAAGGGTATGGATAGAGGGGAGTGTTTGAGCAGTTATCTTCGAAAGTAAAAACTTTGTTGGCGGTTGAACGGTTTATTTGCATATGCCAGATAAAATGCCAGAAGGTATGCCAGATAGAATGCCAGATAAAATGCCAGATAGAATGCCAGAAGATATGCCAGATAGAATGCCAGAAGATATGCCAGAACATATGCCAGAAGATATGCCAGGTAGAATGCCAGAAGATATGCCAGATAGAATGCCAGAAGATATGTCAGATAGAATGCCAGAAGATTTGCCAGTAACAAATTGATAAATGTCATATCACACGAAGTAAAGTATTTTGGAGTTGTTTTTTGGGGTCTAAACACCTGCTCAGATGGTATTTGGAGTACTAGGGCATATTTGAAAATGGTGTTTTTGTTTCCGCTATGTTAAATTACACCAGAGGATACCCCATGATTTGCGGCACTTCAGGTCGCTGATAGTGATGCCACTGCCACCGCCTTACTGGCAGCCTTGAGAAATGAACCGCGGGGAAGCCGAGGTGGCGGAAGGTCGATGGACGGTCGATGGACCAAGGATTGTGTAGGCTCCAAAAGGACAGAAAAATGAAATCCGAATCTGAAATGATCAGTGAGTTCATGTAAGTTTTATATCTTTTTGGATTTTTTGGGGGCCCAAAGAAATCATCAAAATTCCATCAAAATTTAATGGGGCCCCATCAGCAAAATGGGTGGTCTAAGCAACAGAAATAGCAACAGAATGGAGATTTCAACACCTTCATCGCAGGTCGTGCCCCTCCGATAAGGTTTGGGTTTCTTGAGGGTTGGAACCATGAAGCTAATCTGGTTGGTGGTTTCAAACATTTTTTATTTTCCATAATATATGGGATAATCCTTCCCATTGACCAATATTTTTCAGGATGGTTAAAACCACCAACAAGTAATAGTACGGGGTCGTAGGCCACACACAAAATTGGCACTCAATGTGCTAGGAAGAATAGTGACTAGGAATTGTGGGTCCAAGGATCTTTGATTTCATGAAAAAAGTTGTAGTTTGAAGCAAAATCCTTTTAAACTAGGTCTGAAATTGAGGTATACTCCCAATACAAACGGATTTTTGGTGGGTTTCCCTTCAAATCGCCGTAAATTCCCATTCTCAGACATACACTGGTCCTGCCGAGGATCTACACAAGGAAACATAGGTCGGATGAAGATTATAAGCTGATCAGGTGTCGTGAAGTTTGAGGCACCGAACAAATCCCGAGAAACCGACGTCACATTGTCTTGGTGGATTTGTGACGGAGACTTAGAGGTCTTAGAGTTGCTAGATACAGTATATAATGTATATATACTTTGACACGTATATGTGTGCCTTCAATATATATATATGTGTGTGTTTTTGGTTCTTGATGTTATTTTAGTCTCTTACTTGTAGTTGCTGATCTCTCCCTTCTTACTTTCTTTCAAGATTTCTTGCTGTATCTTGTGAATTTATGATTATATATCCACCTGTCCCCCACTCATAACTTGCTTTTGTCCGGTTTGATATTCCCAGCGTTGTTGTCAGTCGTATCCCCATTTCTTTGTTGCTAAAACCAACTTCATATTCACATGTGTCATATCCATACTGCTGCTGGTAAAACCGTTCTGTTCTTGTAAATTCCTCAATTTGTTTCTGGGTACATAATGGTATATATAAATCCCCGTTAAATACCAGTTTTTTGTGTGAACGCAACATTTTGTTCCTTACATCGTTGGGATTTGCGACGTCTTTCATTGTTTTCAGCTTCCATGTTGTTCACTTAAATCCTCCGGACATACTGTGGATGGTTGCAAAATCCTGCGCCACGGATGGTTGAAACATGTTGAAACCCTATCACTACTGGTTGGTGGTTTGGAACATGTTTTTTTCCATATATCGGGAAGAAAAATCCCAACTGACTTTCACATTTTCAGAGGGTTGAAACCACCAACCAGATGAAATAATGGCATGTTTACCACCTACCCTCTGGTAAAAAAACATAGCTATTGAAAATTTAAAAATGGCCATAGAAATAGTGGATTTTCCAATTAAAACTTGTGATTTTCCATAGCAAACTGTTAGTTAACCAGAGGGTACCAAATCCTATCAGCTGCAGGGTTTGCTTCCATCCACAGCTTATCTTCCTGGTTCCTTCAGGTCGACCATGGCGCATCTTTCTGCTGCCCTGCAACGTTTAGCGACCTTGGACGACCAGTTGCAGCAGCAACGCGCAGCCCTTGGGGCACGGGGCAGGCGACGATGGGCCAAGGTGAAGGTGAAGATACCAGGATTACTGGATAGTTCATGATTCTGTAATTCTAACATGTTCTTATATAGATGAACATCCTGTGAAATAAAGTTGGACCGGCCCATCCATATTTATCCGACAAAATTATTAGCATTTGAAAGTAGTAGAGAGCTGCCTTGAACTTTGCTTGCCTTCATGAAACCTTCACAACCGATAGGGGACGACCCAACACCGATACCCTAGATTCCACCACGTTCCCACAATAATCTGCAGTAGCGTGCTTTTCTTCTACAGCAACGGTTACAAACAGGGCTATAAACAGCTACCCTCAGTTCGCTTTCTCTTGGAGAGCACGAAATATATTGTTTGCGGCAATTCACGCACCATTCTCACCGATACCCCAACCGATACCAACCGATACCCATTTTTGCAATTATTCTCACTTGCCGAGACCATCTCCCACTTACTACTCTTGCTGCTACCGCTTCTCTTACTACTCCTACTACTACTCCTACTACTATTACTACTATTACTCGTACTACTCCTACTCCTCCTACTACTACTACTACTTCTACTACTACTACTACTACTACTCCTACTACTCCTACTACTACTACTGCTACTACTACTACTACTTCTACTACTACTCCTACTTCTACTCCTACTTCTACTTCTACTCCTGCTGCTACTACTACTACTAATACTAATATCACTACTGCTGCTGCTGCTGCTACTAATGCTACTGCTACTACTGCTACTACCCTTACTGCTACTACTACTACTACCACTACTGCTTTTACTTCTTCTTCTACTTCTATTGTTACTTCTACTTGTATTAGTGCAACGAGCAGCATTTTCTACCGGATGGTATCACAGAGCCAAAATCTTCACAACGGATAGGGGACGACCCAGTTTTGCCCGTGGCAATTACAGGGAACAAATATATAATTTTGTCCGCCACTGATAAAAATATGGCATACCCTCTGGTAATCTAACAATATGGCAAAGCACCTTCTTTTAATAGGACAATCACCAGAAATGGATCATGTTCCATGGCAAACTCTTATAAATTCCAATTTTTTCTACCAGGCTACCGTCATCCGCATCATCGATCTCGGAGTCCTACCAACGTCCCACACGAGGCGGAGGAACGGAGGCCTTGAAGACGCGATGTTGACCCAGTTCCTCCAGGAGAAAAGCGAAGCGCTGTCCCTGCTGAAGGTGGGTCCAGTGGGTCCCGGGGGGTCGCTATCTTTGATGTCGTTGGGGGATGGGACATATCAAATATATTCTAATAATAATATTATCTAATGGATACAGTCATGGTCATGGGCATATCACTATATATATATGATGTTAAATGTTCCATATCATGTCCCATCACTGGATAGCGATCATGGAAGAGTCGACAAGATTGGTCCTTCGGAGATGGGAAAACTATGGAAAACTCATTGGATTGTGGGATGGTCGCGAAGTCTTTTTCGGTCCTTTCGGATTTCCCGAATGGACCTGGACTGGGCCTCAAACATAGATAGAACTCGGGGTTGGAATGGTTGGAATCTCTTCAATGGATGGATGTCAGGAGTTTAAACCTGAAAAATACGAGGCTGCTGATATCATTCCGAGATCAATACCGTGAACACCAATGCATGGATCATTTAAGAATGATGTTTGTTGTCGGAAACAGTTGAGGAAGTGACCCTGGAAATGCGAAATCGGTCGGTTGAAATCATTGTAGAAAAGTTTTCTTCTGTGAAGGAATAGTAAACTATGATGGTCTATTCCAGCCTGGCACTACCATACGCAGGTTATTTATCAGAGCAATGACATGCAATGAAAATCACCAGCGAAGCCAGTGATATAATAATAGTTACCATTAAGAATCCATTCAGAATTCATTTCTTCATTTCCTATCACATCTATCACCAAAAATAAAGATGAAAACACTGCAGCATCGGATGCCGCGGTTTCAGCCGAGGACACGGCCAAAGACTTGCTGGATGAAGACTCCAGTAGCCAGGTGTTTGTGGGATCTTTTTTCGAATTTCCCATGTGGATCCTTGAGCAACGCAGATGCCTCAAACTTCTCAGAAATTCAGGTCAGCAGATTTGCAGTTCAAGGGGTTGCTACTAAAAAATCAGCTGTGTCGGTTCAGTCTGGTTCTTTCCTGCCCCTTAACGCAAAATATTTAGTATTTATACAATGGATTTTGCGTATGGATTTATTATAACTCAATCATGTTTTATGTATTATACCGAATTATATCCTGAAAGTCAATTGGCTCAATTTACCCACAGTATGGAAAATCTGCAAACCCAATGAACCCAAGTCACATCATCCATGAGTCACCAGGACTTTCTGGGCGCATCTCATCCATTTTCATCCCCCATGGCATGGGGCTTGGCACATCTGGGCACAGTGGCAGGTCTACGACGCATGGCAGTCTCAACTGAATTCGGCCTTGGAGCATGTCGTTGCCACCAGCATCACTGGGACTGCTGATGACGATGGCTCACCAACGCAGAGGTGAGATGGCACGTCCATTGGGTAATAGTGGGTATAAACATGGTATAAACACATCGTAAAAACATGATAAAACTATAAACATGTATCATGTATCTGTATAAACATAGTATAACCACTGTTTAAACTTGGTATAAGCATGACATAAACATGGTATACTGTAAACATGCTGATAATCATGGTGCAAGCATGGTATCAACATGGTACAAACACGGTATAAGCATGGTATATTCATGGTATAAACACTGTATGAACATGGTATAATCATCGTATAATCATGGTAGAATCATGAAGTATAAATATAGTATAAACATCGCATAAAACCTGGTATAAACATGGTATATACAGCATAGACGTGGTGTAAACAGGATATAAACGGCATGTGAATGGGGAATTAATCAATAGCGAGGATATTATTCCTTTTGACGTGGTGAATTGGAATGGGATTCTATCAATGGCTAGAGGGAAACTGAGGAACAATAGCGAACAAACATGGGGTATGTAAACCAGTTCATCGGAATATCATGCGGAAGAATGGCTGACTAACTTGCAAAAAATGATAGTTTGGGGCATTTCAGGTCTAATCCATTAGAGTAACTATCCCAAAACAATCCCAACCAACCCGGCCAGCTTGGTACTTTAATTTAACCATTTGCAACAATATATGTGAGCATGTTTCTAGACCCATGCATAAAATATATGTGTTTACCATTGTTTCGGAATCGTTTCACACAACTACTGCCCCGCACTGAGCGAAGTTGGTTTACAACCAATACAAGGGTTATATACACATAGTTAATGGATGTTAATGGTAGATTGTTGTATAGTTAATGGGGTTTATAAACCAGCAAATATAACAGTGGGCACCACTTGTATAGAAACCAGATGAAACCAGTTATATAATTAGTAAACCCATTGTAAACCCCATTAAATCCTAATCAATGTTATTAAATCCTAACAGTAGTACCGCACAAGGCGGTAGCGGAAGTTTCAAGGATAGGACACTATAGGAGAGGTGAGTAGTTGGAGTTGTGCTTTTTGGAGTGGTTGCAATGGTTGCAGTGGTCACCTCACTCACAACTCCTGGATGTAGTGTGGTGTAGTGCAGTAGTTGTAGTTGTAGTGGGGTTGATGTTGTTGAAATTGTAATGTTGTAGTAGTTGTGGTTGTTGTTGTAGTCGTAGTTGTGGTGTAGTTGATGTGTAGTTGAAGTTGTAACTGTCTTAATTGTTGTAACTGGAGTAGTTTCAATAGTTGTAGGAGTTGTAGTTGCAGTTGTAACTGTAATAGTTGTAGTGCAGTTGTAGTTGTAGTGTCGTTGTAGTTGTAGTTGTGGTTGCAGTTGGAGTTGCAGTTGTAGTTGTAGCGCAGTGCCGTGGCAATTGTTCTAGTAGTAGTGCAGTTGAAGTTGAAGCTGTAATTGAAGTATAGTTGTAGTGTAGCTGAAATTATAGGTGTAGTTGTAGCCGTATCTGCAGTTGCAGTTGTAGTGTACTTGTAGTAGTTGTTGCAGTTGTAGTTGTAGTTGCAGTGTTGCAGTTGTAGTTGTAGTGGCACTTGTAATTGTAGTTGTAGCTGTAGTAGTTGTAGCAGAGGTTGTAGTTGTAGTTGAAGTTGTAATTGTGGTTGTAGCTGTAGTTCTTGTAGTTGAAGTGTAGTTGTAGTTGTTTGTTTGTTTGTCATTTTATCTATGTATTTGTTTGTTTATCTATCTATCTGTCTATCTATCTATCTATCTATCTATCGATCTATCTATCTATCTATCTATCTGTCTGTCTATTTGCCTATCTGTCTTTCTATCTATCTATCTACCTATCTATCTATTTATCTATCTACATATCTGTCTATCTAGCTGTCTATCCATCCATCTATCTATCTAGCTATCTATCTATCTAGCTATCTATCTATCTATCTATCTATCTATCTATCTATCTCATCTGTCTAGCTAACTTTGTATCTATCTATCTACCTATCTACCTATCTATCTATCTCTGTCTGTCTGTCTATCTACCTATATATCTGCAAGCTTGAACTTGACAACATCAAAAACGGAACAAGTCTGCGAGACTCCCTCAATTTTTGAACTTGACAACGTCAAAAGCGGAACAAGTCTGCGAGACTTCTCAGTTTTTGAGCTTAATAACATCAAAAACGAAACAATTCTGCGAGACTTTCTTCAAAAATTGAAAGTTGAGTGCAGAGCTGACGGCCTCGTACCAATGCGTTTTGCGATTTTTCGTCTAAAGTACTGCGCCTGCCACAAAAAAAGTGATGCCAGGTTATACGAAGTGCTGTACCTGTCACACAAAATCATCTTCCCAAAACTGAAGATCTGATGCTCCAAAATGCAACCCCTCTCAGAAAATCAGCGCCCGGACCTCCTGACATCTCCTGACATCTCTGCTCTTCAAATGTCCCACGCCTGCCATCCTTTTTGGAAATGCATGGAAATGCTACAAAGCCCTCACGTTTTATTTTTCTCACGTTTGACAAGGTGCACAATCCCTTGCGCCTGCCACGCGAAACGACATCTGAACGTCCAAAAGTGGTCCGAACATGTGGTGTTTTTAAACATTTTGACTTCGAAATGTGCTTCGCGCCACAAGGGCGTGAACTTTTTCGACATGTCAACTTCAAAAAGTGCTCCGAGTCCGTCAGTATTTAACACTTTTGACTTTGAAATGTGCTTTGCGCCACAATGGCGTACACTTTTTCGACATCTCAACTTCCAAAAGTGGTCTGTGAATGGTGTGGTTTTTACATTTTGATTTCGAAATACGCTACAACGGCTTGCACTTTTTCGACATCTCAACTTCCAAAAGTGTTGCGAACGTGAGGACTTCTAAACTTCCTTCGGTAAAATCCCGGCTTTTCCCATCAATTCCCGTGAGTGCCATTCAGCAGTGCCGGAGATCACCCCAGGATCCCTGGAAGTCCCAGCAGCAGCCCAACAGCTGCCATGGAGGAAGCGCGTCGACGTTACTGTCCCAACATAGGGGGGAAATGGAAAACACATAATATGGAGGTTTCCTGAAATGGGGGATCCCCAAAACGGATGGTTTATAAGGGAAATCCGGTGAAAATTGATGATTCCCATATATATTTGTATATTTATATAATATACATATACCCGCTGGTAAACTAACAGTTTGCCCCAGAAAATGGCGATAGAAATAGTTGATTTACTTTTGAAACATGGTGATTTTCCATAGCGAACTGTTAGTTTACCAGAAGGTATATAGAAAACATAAACTGCTGACTATCAATCTGAAGAAGAGCTATAATATTAATGTATCATTCATCATACTTGGTACCCTGTGTTGAGACAAACTCACATGTTATATCTACTAGAGTGAAGATTTATATACATATATGAGAAATATCATTTAACAAAAATAGAAAACTATACATGTCAATATACAATATTAGGGTGGTTACATCCATAAATCGGCTTCATCCGTCCTGGCAGCCTACTAGCCGTTCCAACTTGGATGTGCGGGCCCCACTTAGTAAGTGGTGTACATCACATCATATCCCATATATATATATATAAGCCATATAATCCGATATTGACAAGTGGGGATATTCATGGATATTCCATATAAAGCTGTGGCTATATCCGATTATTCCTAAGTGGCGCCCGCACCGCCAAGTACCCAAATCCTGAACACAAGGTGGGATCACAAAACCCAGGTGTTTACTGGTTGCCTTTTCAAGTAATGGAGCAAAATTAACATGCATAATTTCCCAGGTGATGGTGGTTTCATAAAACCCAAGTTGGATGGTACTGTGGTAAATGCCATGTAAATGCCATGTAAATGCCATAAACCATATGTATATATATATATATAATCAACCATGGCTGGGGGTCTTTTTACATCATCCAAAAGTCACGGAGGTATATTTATTATTAGTGGTTTTACCACATTTGATTTTCATCCATAACCACCTGGTAGCAGCCTTGGGCGCAGCCTTGCGGCGCATCCCAGTCACATAACCTGCAATCGCATGTAAGCCACATGTCATCCAGAAAATATGTTTTTCCATATTGTAATCATATATGCAATCCTTTCTCAACCCATATAAAACTATTGTATACTGGTAAGTGATATGTTTATTGTAGTACTGGGACGCGCATCTGGCAGTCACCACTCCCTCGATGAGGTTTGGCAGCACTGGAAGCTGCGCGAGCTGCGCGACATAGACGGCCCAGGTTAAAGGCTGGATGGTCGGATCAATGGTGGAATTAAACTGCCTCAACGATAGTTTGACTCAAATTACTTGGTGAATTCTATGGTTTATGGGGGATACGACTTTTATTAAAGGCGATTGATCAAAGGAAGTTTAGCAGTCTAAACGCCGTTTTACAAATTTCCAAAATGTGGAGACCGTACAGAAGAGTTAGTTAGTTAGGCAGTTAGTTAGTTAGTTAGTTTGTTGGTTAGTTCGTTAGTTAGTTAGTTTGTTGGTTAGTTCGTTAGTTAGTTAGTTAGTCAGTTAGTTAGTTAGTTAGGTAGTTAGTTAGTTAGTTAATTAGTTAGTGATTTAGTTCGTTAGTTACTTAGTTAGTTAGATAGTTAGTTAGTTAGTTAGTTAATTAGTTAGCCAGGTAGTGAGTTAGTGAGTTAGTTAGTTAGTTTGTTTGTTTGTTTACTTAGTTGGTTGGTTAGTTAGTTAGTTAGTTAGTTTGTTAGTTAGGTAGTTAGTTAGTTAGTCTGTTAGTTAGTTAGTTAGTTAGTTAGTTAGTTAGTTAGTTAGTTAGTTAGTTAGTTAGTTAGTTAGTTAGTTAGTTAGTTAGTTGGTTAGTTGGTTAGTTGGTTAGTTGGTTAGTTAGTTAGTTAGTTGGTTAGTTGGTTAGTTGGTTAGTTGGTTAGTTGGTTAGTTAGTTAGTTAGTTAGTTAGTTAGTTAGTTAGTTAGGTAGTTAGGTAGTTAGGTAGTTAGGTAGTTAGGTAGTTAGGTAGTTAGGTAGTTAGGTAGTTAGGTAGTTAGGTAGTTAGGTAGTTAGGTAGTTAGGTAGTTAGGTAGTTAGGTAGTTAGGTAGTTAGGTAGTTAGGTAATTAGGTAGTTAGGTAGTTAGGTAGTTAGGTAGGTAGGTAGGTAGGTAGGTATTTAGTTAGTTAATTAGTTAATTAGTTAATTAGTTAGCCAGGTAGTTAGTTAATTAGTTATTCAGGTAGTAGTAGTGGTGGTGGTAGTAGTAGTAGTAGTAGCAGTAGTAGTAGTAGTAGTCGTCGTCGTAGTAGTAGTAGGTAGTAGATTGTTGTGGATTGCCGCCTTGGTAGACGCAGTTGTATTGTGATTTGCAAAGCAGCGAGTGCAGATTGCAATGGAATTGCTGCGTCAAGGTGATGTTTGGACGTTAGGAATCGCACGAAAGCCTATGTTTTCTCGCACAAAGTGGCTCCCGGCGTCGATGGGGGGAACCTCGCTTGTGCGACGGGTGCGGCTCGCGCTCGGGCGCCTCCTCCATTGTAAAGTACGATTCAGGTGTGCAGATCGCATTGTAATGGCTGTTTCTTTACGGTGTTTGCAGCCTTGGTCGACAAAGTTCTATTATCATTTGCAAGGCAGTGATTGCAGATCGCATGGACTGTAATCAGAGCCTGGCAAGGTGGCATGGAATGTAATCAGAGCCTGGAACAGGTCATCTTGCCCGCCATTTTGCCAAGCAACCTCTGAAGATCAAGTTCTGGTGGGAGTGTCCATCAACCCCATGAACGAGTGAATGAAGAGCCTTGAACGAGTGACCTTGCCAATCAACTTGCAAAGTTGTACTTTTGACTTGGTTTTCCAACCAGGGCCTTGAACGAGTTACTAGTAGTTACCTGGCCAAGTAGCCTTTTTGCGTGTTATCACAGCTTTGCTACAATGAAGTTTCGAAAAAATCCGTGGAGGATGGGGAAGGACTAGCTGGGATATCTTTGGCAATTGCATCAACGAATCAGTCATACAAGTTACGAAGTGCATGGAAAAATGGAATTGCATATTTCATTATTTCACCATTTGTTTTTCGGATATTATTTTATATTATTTTTGCACTGGTGAGTAACCATACTTGTCAATCGAGTCAATCACTAAAATGTTGGATGATCCAGTTCAGGGGCTCGTAACTAAAGTTTTTAACTGATGAGGATTCGTGGGATGATAAGGCAGTAGTTGATTGTGTAGATTTGTTGTGGTTTAGTGGGGATCTACTTGCGGATGACTGACTGGACTGCGAGATAGCGCTGGTGCTTTCACAGCACGCGTCGTGTGTTTCGGTGGACCACTACCAGAACAACAGTTGTGCCGTGACGCAAAAGAAAGGCGGTGGTGCTACGTGTCCGGCGGCCAATAGACAGTGTCTCCCTCGTCATTTGCGTTTGCACTTACGACAACATCGACAGAGAAGTAAATGAAAAGATGGATAGCTAAATAAAAAAAATAGGTAGATCATGGCGACTGCATTTTGCAGACTGTGGAAGATGGCAAGAAATCCAGAATTAATTGCAAGTTGCAAACAAATGGCAAACAATTAGAATTTGATTTCTTCAATGGCACAGCATAGATGGATGGATGGATAGATTGATGGATGGATAGATTGATGGATGGATAGATGGATACTGTAGATAGATGGATGGATAGATAGATGGATAGATAGATAGATAGATAAGTATCTAAGTAGATAGAGACATAGATAGAGGAAATTAAAAGATTGATAGATAAACAATGATACGTGATTGATAGTAGCTGAAACAACGGATTGCTAGCAACAATAATATAGATATGTACTGTAGATGATAGTAGCTGCATTTGGAAGACGTTGGTTCGACGCGGTGGTCAACCACCATGAAGGACGGTAGGTCGACATGATGGACGCCTACCAACCAGGACGGTGGCTTGATTCGGTGGTCGGCCACCAACACAAGCATGGGAGGCACCGAGCAAACACAAGCGGAGGGTGCCACCGTGTGCAGAGGGGAGGGGCTGCACGGCTGCACACTGAAACACACACACAAACATACAAGAGAGCTCTCAAGACAGTAGAAAGGTGAAGGCAATAGAAATGTGATGAAAAGTAGATAGTTGAAGACAGTCGAGAAGAGAAGAGAGTAGGAAACAACAGGGGGCCAGCAGGGTGTATCAGGAACTGAAAAGAGTAGGGAACTGAAGGTAGCTCTCAACAAGAAAGACGCTGTCAGGATTCAAATATGACAAGCGCAAGCCAGACCAAAAGACAGTGCCAGACAAGGAAGTCAAGAGATTGAAATGTTCTGGAGGCAAAGGCGTCCAAACAAACAGAAAACAACAGGAAAGATTGTCAAGATTCCAACAGGAAAGATTGTCAATATTCAAAGATGTCGAGAATTCCGAACTCTGCCAACATTCAGACATGTCAGGAGCAAGCCAGTTCAAGATAAAGTGGCAGCATCAGACAAAGATGTCGACAGCAAGAAACGTCAAGGACAAACACTAGCAAGAGATCACGCAGTCGACCGCCATGCCAGCCAGGCGGTCAGGCGCCGTTCCTATAGGCTCTCCCTTGTCTTTATAGGTTCTTCCCTGTCTCGAAACTTCCGTCACCCGGCTTGCCCGGCTCTACTTGTAAACCAAGTCATAATTGGGGATGCCTTTCCGAATGGGACAATTGGGAAAATTGCCGAAACACATCCAAAATTTGGCTATAAATTGCGATTTCACTAACAAGATTGAGGGTATGAGGCAATTTCTTTGGATAGAATTAGAATGGATAAATAATGATTACAACCATATATCTGGATGATTCCAATTTGGTTGGTATAGAACTATGGTCATTTCATCTAGATATCATCCAGATATCCCTGTTTTTTGTCATGTCGTACTGATCACCAGGTCCTGGAGATGCAACTGGAACATTGGGACTTAGAAGTAGTGGCCCAACTTGTCGCGGCCCATGATTGTTGTTTCTAGATGTTTGTACCAGAAAAAAACAAACATCTAAAGAAATGAGTTATTCGAGGGTTAAGTGTAGGATGTAGATGTTGCATCTACAATGGTAAAACGGAGTACAAACTGAGAAAAAGGATAGAACCACGGGATGTAAGCCTGAGCCTGAGCGATGAGCGATGTTTTTTTTTTGTCTTGTGTGAACAGATAACCAAAGGATGGGTTCGCAGCAACCAATCCAAGACATGGTAGAAGATGACAGAAGTGCAACTAATTATAAACTAGTTTGGAAAAAGCGTTAAGCAGTCTTGGCTGGATCTACACATGACGCATCGCAGTTAATACATCATGATGTCAGATGTTCATTCGATCCAATGGCCGACCAAACTCACATGGGTGTTGCTCCTCTGTGTGTTTTTTTTTGCGATTGCCCAATCCAACAGTTCCGTAGGATTTCGGGAACACCACATTTTACAGATGGATGGTTTCAACATGTTCTTGTCATTTTTTTAACCATCAGTTTAACCATCAGTCTAACCATTTTTTAATCGCAAATCCATCAGTAGAATCCATGGTTAATAAACATATCGAGGGTTTATATAACCATCAGTTTAAACGCATGTTTTTTCTCGGCCCCACGTTTCCGGAGTTCGTAGGCCGGCTCGACCTTTGCTGAACATGATCCTTCCTGGTGGCGGCGTGGCAGATGGTTTTGGCAATGGGTTCGGATCCGCAAAATGTATCCCAAGATTCATTGAATTGCGGGCAAAATGTATATATATATATATATACAACAATTCAATTCAACTTAATTTTACATAACATACCATTATAAAATATTCAATTTTATTTTACATAACATAACATAGTCTAAAACAATACAATAAATAGTAATATGATATCATTTAATATAGTGTCATGTAATATAATATATGATATAATATGATATGTGATATAGTATAATAATTCAAACAAAATAGAAAAATGAGGAAAATATAATATGATTTAATGCAATATAATATGATTTAATTTAATATAGTATAATATAAGACAATATAATATATATATTATATTAATGTCAAAATTCACGAAATATGGATGTGGTGGGGGGGTTCGAACCTAAATGGTAACCACGAGCCCTTGCGCCAAGAGGGAACTCTGGGTCGCACTATTTTGGTCTTGGCAACAAAAATCATTTCTACACCATCTAACTGCTACTTCTGGACTACTACTTCTAGATTAGATTTTCTAAATGTTCTAGATTCTAGGGATGTTGTAGACGTTCTAGGTTTTCAAAGGTGGTTCAACAAAGTTGTAAGCCCGTAAATGTAATCCACAGAATCCGACCATTGCCTTCATGACTTCAGACATCCTACCTTAGCCTGAAGTTGGAAATAGGCGCTGTATGGGTATGTGTTTTTATTTAAGACCTGGGAATGATCGTTGTTAATATTGAACATCCAATTCTAGAGGTGTTTGATTTTGACCTGGCACTTAATATAATGTTATCTTTGTTAGGAGGCTTTTGTATCACATACTGAATATAGACAGATATCTTCCTGGACTGTTATATCCTCTGGATTTATTAATCATGATTATTCATTAATCATCGTTATTGATCAATGTTCAACTATTGTGTGGTCGCCATATCAAATTGCGGAATCATCAGATGCGTGGCCCACGCTAAGATTCAACGGATGACGGATCGGAAGAAGACGCCCAGCATCCATTCTCAATCAGCCCAGTATTCGAAGAAACTCTACGAGGTGGTGTCACATAGTTTTGGTTGCTTTATAACCCCGCTTTTCCATTGATATCTATAGAATTCTATACATATGTATAGATAAATCTCCCATAAACATCCATAAACCTTATTAAGTCCCATTGAGGAGTAGAAAAAATCTTGGCGGCATAATCCACCAAGGCAACAGCTTTCCGAGGAGGCCAAGCGGCGAGTTCTCTGATCAACCACCATGGTACAGTATATCTTTCAATATAGTCATGATATAGAAAAAATGAAGGAACATGATGAGGCCCCCGAGTGATGTTTGTTGGTTAACAAAAGCCCCAGTAACTATAGTTATAAAATGCTATAAATACCATAAACCATAGTTATTATGTTTTTGGAGTTTTTTGAACCAACTTGGCTATCGACTGGGGGCCTCACATTGTAGCATTAACTGGTTCTGTCCAGCAGGAGGATGCTCAATTGGTTTTGCAATCGATTGAAATGGGCCCCATTGGCACATTGGACTGAAATTTGCAGGGCGGACTTGGCCGATCGCCGGCCATGGGACATGTTCGATGTACATCTATCCAATCTGGGGAATATGGAGCTTTAAACTTTAATCCATACGCGTACCCCGGGTACCCCTCTGAAAGTTGAGATGGTCAACGGTTGTTAAACCACTCAAGGTAAATAAGTATAAGCAATCAAATGAAGACAGAAGGGTAGCGTGGTGCGTCTGAGTAGCAAGGCCTCAAATGATTGTAACAGTCCCACATGCTGTATACGAGGAATAGTTACTACCATGTAACGCCAGAATCAACCAAAAGGAGGTAAGTATGCCATACTTGTAGCATCTAGGTGTACAAGGGTGTACAAACATTGTTGCTAACTTGAGTTTGTCTTAAATTTGGGTAATTACCCATAAAATCCAGGAGATACTCTAAGTAATAACAATGTTTCACCATAATTAACCATAACTACCCACTATGATTCACTACAATTAACCATTATTAACCACTATTCTTAACATAAAAAACTAACCATTATTAACCAATGTTAACAATTATTACCGAGTATTAACCACTATTAACCACAATTAACCATTCTAAAACCATTATTAACCACCATTGACTACTATTTACCACTATTAACCATTTATAACCTATTAGTCACGATTGGCCACTGTTTACCACTATTCACCATTCATAGCCACTATTAACCACTATTAACCATGATTGACCACTATTTACCACTATTCACCATTCATAGCCACTATTAACCACTATTAACCACGATTGACCACTACTTACCACTATTCACCATTCATAGCCATTATTAACCACTATTAACCACGATTGACCACTATTTACCACTATTAACCATTCACAACTCATAATCACTACTAACCGTGATGAAAACCAAGCAGTAACGAAAGTTCCAGAAACACCAGGAGCAGACGGGAGACGCTCGAATCCATCGACAAAGCGTGCAGGTGCGGAGACTGCGGACGATCAGAGGGGACGATTAGAGGGGACGATGAAACAAACCGATACAATGATCGAAATTGCTGCAAGTAATTCTTTTAAATATACGTGTTTATACATTTGATAGTTAATTATGTATATAAAGGTTTTTGATGTAAAAAACTAACAGTTGATAATTAACCATATACTGTAGATGGTTAATGATATGATGTGTGAGTGGCATGATTGATGATATATATATATATACATACATATATATACATATGATTATCAACCCAATGATTATCATAGTATCCTCCAATATACATGATATAGACAATATGTATATTCATCATATATTTATCATATGTTATCATATTTGATTTTAGAGCTTATCCAATATATTGATGTGCATCTTGGTCGTGATAATCTTCTCAAATAGTCAACAACAGTGATATATATATATATAACTTATGCAACTATATATATATTTAAAGGGAACTACAATAAACTACTTGGGTTGGATCATTCGGCATGAAGCTAATCGCTGACCTTGCAACGAGGTCTGATACAGCAAGCCAATTCATAAGATGGGTTTGCTTCCGGTTGGTGAAGTACTGTTGTTATTGGCATTATTAGCAAATAAGATCATTCTATACTGTCATTGGATTGAATTACATTAATTCGAATCTTTGGAATATTACCCTCTGGTAAATTAACATAGACCCTGAACATAGCCTAGTTTTAATGGAAACTAATTTTCTAACCCCGATGACTGCCAGGGTCTATGTTTCGCATCTTTGGAATATGATTTTGCCACTGTTACGCATACTGATTGGACTGATTGGCCCATATGATTGGATTTAAGATGACCTGGCGCAATCAGTATGCGATTTGCCGATCCAACCTTTAGAGATCCTGGGATTCGCCCCATTCCATAAACCATCCCCAATAACTATATGAACCTTAAAGGTCATACCCAAGATATATCACTATTAATCACTATTAGTTTATTGTAGTTTCCCAAGATATCTGAGATTATAGTTTCTTAAACATCCTACATAGCTGCTTGTTTATGCTATTGGGTTGCCCCTGATGCGATTGGTTTTATTGATTTCCTCATGTTCTGGCGATCTGGTCAGAGTCTGAGAGTCATCACAGTTGATTGATCCAGTGGAGTCAATCTGGCGATCTGCACGGTGTTTGACCACAAAAGCCCATTTTTGGCTCAATCATGGGTCACATCACATCATTCTTTGGTCACATGGCAGTCAAAACCCTGGGACCCTATCCACAGTCATAGCTGGTATGATGCTCGATGTTTATTCCCCTGTCATATGGAGATTTCCTAAATTTCAGATTGGGATTTTCCATGAAAACCAACCAGGGAGCGACTGGGGTACCCCCATGGATTGAAACCCCAGTCATATGGTATCACACAAGGTGGTGCCCCCCAAAACGTCATGTTTATTGGTTTATAAACCCCATTAACTAGTTCGATATATCACCCATAAACCCTCTATAGTTAATGGGGTTTATAGGTGATTATAATAGATATATCACCTATTAGATAGTTATTAGTGGTTAATGGTTCATAAGTTCATAACCTATAAATTGGTTTAATAATTACCCTCTGGTAATTTAACATAGCTATTGCACATGACCATAGAAATAGTGGATTTACCCATTGAAAATGGTGGATTTTTCCATCACCACCAATTGTGACCCAACCCCAGATCCACAGTCTTGGGGACCCCAGGAGCGGCTTCGACGGCACCATGAGATCTTGCAGCAGTGGCGACGCGAAATGGACTGCTCCGCCGAGCAGGTGGAGCCGGAAAAATGATGAACAAAGAATGGAAACTAATGGAAGAAACATGGAACATGGAAAAATGATGCAATTTTGGAAGATGATGGAAACACGAAGGAAACATCATGGAAACATGAGGGTGTCAACTGTCGACCTTTCTTAAGCCATGACAATTTCATCGGATATAATGGGATTATTTACCATATATAAATAAATCAATATTTATATATATATATGTTACAAATCATTATGGTTTCACTAGCCAACATTGGGTTTCAAATCACTAACTTAGGTGATAACACACCAGGGGAGCTTGGGATTTAACCAATAGGATCATTTGGGCTTCGGTTTCAACCAGCCAATTTTTCGTTGGTTTCAGCCAGCAATATTTGGATGTAACATACAAAACTGAATGTTGAAGCCTTAAGCCTTAAGCTAGACAGGTTTGCTTGGGGGTGAACATACAAACCAAAAGCGAGGACCACGTGAAAAAGGCGTTCGCCATCCCAAAATCAACATTCCTTCCAACAAATCATGATATAGCTCATAAACATATTAATGTTGTATCATGTGTTCTCATTTAATCAGTGATACTCAGTGAACATATATTGTACACTTAACTTCCCCCAAGTTCTGGGGTACTTAGGATATCAAAAATCCATGTGGCCATATCTCTCTAATTTATCACTACTGGGTACTTCTAAGTCATGTGTCTTTTCTCATGCCAGTGCTTGGGTAAAAAATCTGAATTATCTACTTAAACAAAAGTATTGTAATGAATTACTTACAAGATCTTACAAGTATATATTTCTTCTGAAAGTAGGGCACCCCAAAATTTGATGTTTAATGATTGTATGTCCAATCATGTGATGTCTTTTTGCTTGGTATACCCTATTTTAAATGAGACGTCGATCAGTAGTGAAACTGTTTATTCATCATGGGCGTGGTATAACATGTATTAAAAAAAATATGTTCCATTGGTATACACCAGACACATCCATTAAATCAACTGCTAATTGGTCTGCACCCAGCGGATTGCCATTGCGTCAGGATCTTCCTTTGCTCGCAGCAAAGCTAGCTATGCATGACAGTTCCTGAGCTTGAGGTCGACTTGCGGTCAAGGGTACAATGTGCACTTATTCTATATATTTAAGATGTTTTTTTTTATGATTGTACAGTATATGAGTTGTATAGTTATAGGTTTATATAATGTTTTATGTTCAGAGGTATTTCCGGTATTTCTGAGTAAATTCCGAGTCAGAAACTATCGAGTCCAATCAGCATCACAGAGCAGCGTCCGGAATCAACATCCAAAGGTTCGGATCAGCGTCGCAGAATCAGCGTCAAAGACGATCCTGCATCAACATCGTGGATAAATAGTCGACGTCGGGACTGTTGGGATGGTCAGGACGATCAGGGTCGTCCGCAAGGTTGCGATCTATACCGTCCCAATGCAACCAACGTAGATTCCGATCCAGCCGCGCCGATCCGACCCATCCAGATTCCGACCCAACGACCCCGATCCAACCAACACCCAGGTATTTGCAGGTATTTCCAAGTAAATCAAGAATTACCTAGAGATACTCCAACAGAAAGATCTTAGGGGATGGGATGAGCCAAATATAGTTATGTAATGTTACGTACTTGCAGGCAGCTCTTAAACTTGGCAATATGTAGATTCATATATAGAGCTGTAGAGGTCTTCAAAAAGATAGAACCGTTGTTTTTATTTTTGCAATGATGTTGTAGATGGTCTATAGATAAGAATCTGGATGTTGCTGAGTGGCCCTTGGTTGGTGTTCCAAGACTCACACCCAATATGTTACTTATTGCTGTGTATATTGATACATGAAAGCATTACTCAACTTAAGAACCCCACAATTTTTCGTGCGGCTTCAATCGGCCTGAGTTGAGCGCGGCTCAAGAAACATCCAGACACCTGGACGTTTGGACATCGGTCAACATCAAAGACCTTAACCATCCCTTTCTTTAGGCACAAAAAAATGATCCATGCCCAATTGGCAAAGGCACTGTGACAGTCGTGACATAGTAACATTGTGATATGCAAATAGTGTTTGCTCAAGAATGAATACATCGCTGATCAGGGTGGAAATCAGATCAACAAGAAAACCGTCGAGAAACACATACTATCACGATTGATGATGGAAAGTGAGTACCAGTGACGTGCAGGTACTAAATAGTTTGAACAGTTGATAGTCTAAGTGACAGGTTTTTCGTCACAGCCAGCCTATTTGGCTGTGAACCCAAATTCCATGGCACCATTATTTAAAGCTACCGCCAGAAATGTTTCCTGAAATTTGTTTGGACCTATCACAACAAAGCAGTGTGTTTGCTTCAAGAACAGCAACGGAGTTCTAGCTACAGTTTTGGCATATTTGTCAAATTGATTACGTATCCAAGTTGATCTCCATCATTGCTCTCAACAATTCATAGCAACCTCATTGCTGACCGAACCCTGCACACCCTCATTTTGATTTGGGGGACACCACGAATTTGATGAACAAAAAAAATTGTTCTGGAATAGTGAATTCATCGAAACTTGCGCTGCAATGATGGGCACCACGGCCATTGGCCACGACATATTTTCAAGGAGTTGCCACTACCCATTATATCCAACTACTGGGATTCACTGGGACAAACCACTCGGTGTATTAGCAGCTGCTCACTGGCAAGGTCCAGGGACTGCAAACTCTGATGTTTTTTTTTGTAAAGGCCAACACCTTTTTTTTTGCTGCATGATCATCATTGTTGCACATAAACAGTGCCATAAAATTGGGCATCCCCCATTTTGGAGGCAAACCCGTATATCATAATTATTTTTGATGACGTATCCCAGTATATATATATATAAATATAAACAAATAAATATATAAATTTATATTTATATACACATATCTCCTCGTTATGGATAGTTTTATTCCCTGATTTTGTTGCTTAAATCTTTCATTTCTGGCCCGGGACCGGTTGTCACTGAGGTGCGCTGACCAAGATGTTGGAAAACGGAGCTTTGCTCGAGGTAGCCAGCGACTGATAGCGGGTCTATCCCAGGATACGGACTATATGGTTGAAACCTCATGAAACCTATAGTTGATGTGGTAAACCTAATGAGGAGATTATGTGCGAGCTCTCAACATGTTTCAATTAGAAGCAGCAAATAAAGTTGACCATTTTAAGTTGATCCGTTAAGTACCTTGATGGCGGATTTTCAGCTATGTAAATTTTGACTTTCCATGGCACTTTCCATGGCATTTTCCGGAACAGGTGGATGAAGAGCTGGATGACTTGCTGAGGGCCTGCAGAGACACTGCGCAGATTTTATCGCTCGAAATCCTGGAGGCCGCCTGGGGGTTTCAATAAGTGAGGGATCCCCAAAAATGGTTGGTTTATAATGGAAAATCGTATAACAATTGGATGATTTTGGGGTACCTCCATTTCAGGAAACCATATATGTCTATGGTCAAAATCTTGGTTTCCTGGATTATAATAGCTGGTTAGTGGATGCTTATTCCCCAAAATATGGTAGTTTCATATGATTTCATAGGTTTTGACCTTGGCCCAATGACTATATATTCGGATCATATGATTTCATAGGTTTTGACCTTGGCCCAATGATACTATATATGAGGATATAGTAATTGATTGGATATGCAAAACATGGAATATCATGTCAGATGTCACTAAGAATGAGATATTGGGTTTGATTTACCCTCCAGGAAATTACTACAGTAAATTAATGATATGTACAGTAGATATGGAAAACCCATGGTTGCCCTAATTCTTTTGGTCATACAGTAGATTGAACATGTCATGTTTGACCCATCGATCTTCCAGCTTCAACGTGCCCAGTCCACAGTACCCACCAGGGGGGTGGGACCTGTTTGGAAGTCATCATGAGTTAGGTGAAGCAGTTTTTTGTTGTGTGTGGATGCGTGTGTGTGTGTGAGTGTGGGTTGTTCCTATCCACGTTTGCCACTAGCTAAGTTAGTTCATGAAATGTAGTGAAATGATGATGCTGCGGGGGGAAATGGAGGGCTGAAATTTGGCTTGTCATATATTTCTTCTGGGGTTTTAACTGGGAATCTTCATCTTCGCTTGAGTGTTGCTAAAAGGCCACAGATCATGCTGTGGTTCAGGAACCCAGCGAGTCTTGTGTCTTAGTTGGATAGCCTAGTAAACCAACATAGAGATGGAAAAAACAATGGTTTCCCTGGATGGGTTTAGCGGAATTTAGTGGTAAAATTGTAAAACCATGGTTCCTGTAGATTCGTAGATTTTCACTTAAACCAACACCCAATGATTAAATACGGTATATACTTTGAATCTCAATGATCATTTTTCCTGTTTGTTGAATGGTTGAACTATGTTAATCTTCCATGTGTTTCCCCCTTGCAAACCAGTCTTCTTTTGCTGGAACATTGGGGTCATCGTCCAATTAGCCCCTGGCAATTGAACATAGTTACTGAACATCAGTTTTCCTGGATTTAAAATGGGTGAATCACCTATAGCTGGTTCCTTTTCCAATTCGCAGACCCTTAAATGACCAGAGGTGTTTTTAGATGATACGAGGCCAGCGGTTCAGATCCCACTACCGCTGCATTGCTGGCATCAGCTGATGGTCTTGGAGAAACGCGCCCGGGTGATTCGCTTCTGCTGATTTCTATTGATGTACCCGCTGGTAAACTAAAAAAACTATGGAACATCACCACTTTTATTAGGTAAATCAATTTATTAAATATTATACATGGTCCATTTTCAATTAGCTATGTTGGATTACCGGAGGGTACCCTCTGGTTCTTTAACAGTAACCCTCTGGTAAATTAACAGTTTGGCCCTGACAATAAAGCATTTTTAGTGGAAACTCATCTTCCAACCCCGATGAATGCCGGGGTCGAACTGTTAATTTACTGGAGGGTAGCTATAAAAGCCATGGCCCGCTTTGTTCGATGATTCACCGCTCTTAAACTACCAGAGGGTAAAGCTTCGAATTGTGTTATGGTGTGTTTAAGTTTCTGATAGCTTATGTGTTGATTCTAAATGGAAATATCGCGAAGTTATAAACCCAGCGAGAGTGGATCGTTGGTAAACATGAAAACATGACCTGTGTTGTGCTTCCATTCGTACATCAACTTCAATCCGTACTCAACTTGGACGGGATTCAACAGGATGAGACGCGTTAGCAGAGACCTTTGGTTCAATTGGTTCAATCCCGACTGGGATGCTACATCCGACTTTGAGAAAGCATATGTTGTCGCATTTCGTCCAAGAAATTCACAAGTCTTCATGTTGATGTTCAAGTGTTTTGCTGGCCAAATCCACATTGCCCGAACAGGTTTACATTTAGTAGAATCCCAAGGTTTGGTTGATGAACTCATAGCTTTTCCTCTGGTTATTCCGGTAGATGTTTTTTGTTGATGAAACCTCCATCATTTGTGTTGATGATTAGCCCCTTTTTGCGGGTATCTGGCAAAAGTCATGTACTTTATTTGGTTCTGGTATACCTGGTATATGGCAGTGAGGTCACGGGAAGATGAGAAAGACCTTGGATGAGAGCATCGCTCTGCCTTTCATGCTCAAGCTAAATTCATAGCGGTCATGCGATGGGAGTCGGTTGCATTGGCCTTCTTTGCCCAGGCCTTGCAAGCCGGACTCAAGGAAAGATTGGCGCAACCTTCCCAGCCTGCAATTGAAGCTGATATCCACACAGAATCCCTTTGTCGCTGCGTGTGTCATTGCTCCCGAGATTCTGGTGACTATTGGTGGCTACCTTTTTTCGTTGCGGGATTGGGGGTGGGAGGAAGTGCCACTTGTTTGTGCAGACGCCGCATCGAGCCGGCAGTGAGCAGCCCAAACCATCGACGTAGAGGCCATGGCATCATCTCAAAACCTGCTGCCTGGCATGACCCTCGCCGTCTTCTACGTTGACGACACGGTCTGGCACGAGCGTCTCCTCTTATGGCAGCTGTCTCCAGGTTGCTGGTACATTCTTACACCTGACCTTGATCTCTATCCTGAAGACCTGACCATGACTGGCGGTGATGGCCCTGTTAAGATCAAGGTGAAGGGCAAGGATTTTAGATACTGGTCCAGAGTGGGTGGTACTGGCTACCGGTTTGCTGAGCCAGTGAAGAGCGATGAAGTTTTGAAATCCTACATCAAGCAAGCCTTTCGTGAAGGCCAGGCTGAAGAGTCCTTTGACCCTGACTGGCGCCCCGAGCACATCATGGACGCCAAAGGAGGCTTGCAGAAAAGCAGTGAATTCTTGGGAAGCACACTGGTCCCTCGGAGAATGCGTGGTAGGGGCACAGGCATTTTGGATGGTGCACCAGCTGACTCTTCTGCTGTGGAGGTCTCTGGAGCGAAGGTCGGCCCCATTGTGCCGGCTTCTGATTCTCATGTGTGGCTGTGCTTAGAGAACATTGACGATCTCAAGTTTGGGCAGACTGTCGGGGTGAACCCCGCCACTGACTTGATGATTGATGACCACACTGGCCTGGTGCGCACCAGGAGTGGTTGGGCGAAGGTAGAGCTTTGGTCCGCAACAGAAGCGCCTGAGTTCTTGGAATCCCGCAAGATGCCTTCTGTTACACCGCCTGTTGCGCCCGTGTCAGTGCAAAGCAAGGAGCCTTCTGAGGAGTCTTCTGGAGACGCGCGCACCTTGTTCGTCGACTTCGACGCGCAAGGCGTGCGCTATAAGGAATGGCGCACGGTTGTCCAGGAAAGTGTTGAATATTCCTATCCTGATTGGCCTCACTCTGGGCCGACAACTGTTTTGCACCTGCTGAAGCACATGCACAAATACGGGGGTGACCCCAAGCAGTGGCTAGAATTGTGGTGTAGGCAGAAGGGCATTTCCGAACAAGACCGTGTGAAGCATGAGCTGCGCTGCTTAATGGAGGCATTCTACTTGGGGGGCACCTACGATCAGTTGAATTTGCCTGTGATCTCCGCCTTTGAGACCATTGCCCGTCGGGTGCAATGCATTGTGGATGCGTATGCCCAAGGGTCCAGCAGCTCCCCTGACTGGGGAAACGCTCGGCTCTTCACCGGCTACGTCGGACCAGATGATTTGATCATGCCGCAGCTGAAGAGTTGGGCTGCGAGAAAAGGAAAAGAAGAAGTTGAGCTGTTCCAAGCCCGCAACCGCATGAGAGACCTCCGAAGGACCTCAAGTGCTGCAGAAGAGGCTGCTGGAGCGGCTGCAGACGGCAATGTCCCAGCCGGCGGCAACCCCAAACCCAAGCGCAGAGCAAGGGGTAAGGGGCTTGAGCCGCCGGCAGCGCCATGAGCAGGGCAAGTGGGGCCCAGCCGAAAGGTCCTGCGGCTGAGCCTCCTCAAAACCGATTAGGACCACTTGCATGTGAGACCGCGGAAGGTGCCGAGCTGTTCCCTTTGCCGATGCCGGAGCCATTAAAGATGATTTCTGGTTTGAGCAGAGGGTCTGGACAGAGACTGGCCAGAAAAGTTCGTGCCCGTTTTGAACTTCGGGAGATGATTTCTTCCCTTAATTGGATGCATGTTGGCGACTTCGATGCTCGACCCTCTCAGCCCTGCACGCAGCAGCAGTTGCAAGTTCTGAGGAGGCTTCACGGCTTGGTCGAGAAGGCGGGTGACTTGGGTGAGCCAGGGCACATGCCGTCGCGGGAGGCAGCCTACAAAGAGCTGCTCCACGGGTTGGATGGCTACACCGAACCTTCAACCCCAGCTTCTCTAGCGCCCTTCAACCTCGAGCTCATTTCCTTGCCCAGTGATCTCACATGCGCAAGCAGCGCCCTGGAGCTTTTGCAAGGTGATGACCGTCGATATCTGGAGGAGCAAGAGCGCATGTTGTTACCAGCTGATTCCATCAAGCCAGGTAGCATGAGCAGTCCTTATTGGGACCCAGCACTAAAGAACAACCCCCGGGAGTACCGAAGGTTTATCCAGAAGCTCTGTAAGATTGGGTATTTGGATTTCACTTTGTATCCTTCTCAGCACGCCGGGGTTTTCTTTGTTTGGAAGAGTGACAAAAAGAAAATTAGGATGATCATTGATGCACGGCCAGCAAATGCAGTATTTAGGGATCCTCCCGGTGTCGCGCTATCCACAGCAGAGACTTTCTCAAAGATCGAATTTGTTTGCGGTGAGGATGACGACGCCAGCCCTCTTGGGCAACAGACATTTTCTCCACCTGCGGAACTTTTCGCAGGACTCTCAGATGTCAAAGATTGTTTTCATCGAGTCAAGCAGCCTCGCTGGCTGTCCAAGTATTTCTGCCTGATGCCAATTGAAGCGAGGCATGTTGGATTGACGGGGCAAGTCGTGGACGGACTGAAGCTCCGTTCTCAAGATTTGGTGTACCCCATGCCAGGCAGTCTTTGCATGGGTTTTAGTTGGAGTTTGTTCTTTGCTCAGAGAATAAATGAGGTGCAAATGGAGCATGTTCCTTCTTTGGCTTCTTCAAAGCTGATCAATGACCGATCAGGCCCAGCAGTGTTTTCTCATGATAGTTCCAGCCATTTAAAGCATTTTGTCTATGTGGACAATCTGGGTGTGATGTCCAATGACCGCGATGCCGTTGTCAAGGGCTTGGAAGAACTGTCCGAGCAGTTCACTGGCCAAAGCTTATTGCTCCACCCAGGTGAGGTGCAACATGAACGCATCAAAGCATTGGGGGTTGAGCTAGATGGCAGGGATCTGGTCACTCGAGTCAGCCCGGCCAGGTTCCACCGAGTTCGGCAAGGACTTCGATTCTTGCTGCAGAGAAACCGCTGCACAGGCAGGGCTCTCGAGATTTTGGTTGGGCATTGCACTTATTGTGGGTTGGTCAACCGCTGTTCTCTGAGTATTTTCCACAGTGTGTACAAGTTTATCAAGAAGAATTATTCACAGACTTGCGCTTTGTGGAAGAGTGTGGCTGCAGAGCTCCGTGCATTTGCAGGCATCATGCCTGCGCTCAGGGCCGATTGGTCCCGGCCTTGGAATGGGGAAGTGGTAGCTTCTGACGCAAGTGAAGAGGGGTTTGGTGTGTGCAGTCGCGCATGGCCAGCTTCACTCGCAGCCCAGGTTGGGCGCACTGCGGAACGTGATCGTTTCAAAAGAGCGGGAGGCCACAATGCAAGGGAGTCAGCTTTGACCTCAGCAGGTTTTGTTCGTGATGATGTGACAGGCCGGTGGCTCTCTGGAGACCTCGCTGACGAGGACTATCTGGAGGCCAGTGGTTGGAAGCTCGATGAGAAGTTTCCTGAAGTGCCTGCCACTGAGCTCACTGACCATGAGTGGTTCACTGTCCGCCAGGGGCAGTGGCGCAAAGCTGAACACATTGTGCACTTGGAAGCCAGGTCCCTAGTCAAAGCCATGGAAGTCATCGCACAAGACAGAAACATGACGGATTGCAGACAGCTGCTGCTGGTTGATTCGATGAGTTCTGCACTTGCTTTTGGACGTTGCCGCAGTCGTAACTATAAGATGCTCAGGCAGATCCGAAAATTGTGTGCATATTCAATAGGGTGCAACATTGGTTTCTCAGTCAGATGGATCCCCTCTGAACTCAACCCAGCAGATGAGCCTAGCAGAGTTTTCTCCACAAAACCTTCGCTTTTTTCCGCAAACCGTTCAAGCTATGTCGCCAAAGCGGTGTCCAACCTTGGCGCCACCGGCACCAGCGATAGCCGGTTCTGCGAAGCGGGCACGCATCTTGAGCCCAGGAGCAGTGGCAAGAGTGTCCAGTGGGAAGAGCCACAGAACACCTTTGCTGATCAAACCAAAAACGGCAGTGCAGCTCCTTCACGTCCCTTCGGGGCCGGTGAGCCGGTTGGAGGAAGCGCCAAGAGCCAGCTCGGCTCTGAATGCTGGCTCGGACAGCGAGCTTTCAGCGTCCACGTCCCGATCTCTTACCCCACCGGCCCGAAGCAAGAAGTTGGTGAAAAGGAGCAAGCAACGGCTGAAGAAGTACATAGACGAAATCATGTTGGCCTCCTCTCAGGGGTTAAGCCTTCTGGAGAAAAAGGCCATCGGCAAGAGGACCGAGAAGTATTACCTCCAAGAGTATGCAGACCTCATGAAGTTTGTGAGGGTCAAGGCGAAGCCTTTTCAGAGTCCTTCCGACATCGACCAGGGGATCACGGATTATTTCAACCACCTCTTTGTGACCGGCCACCCTGCCCACAAGGGCGACAAGATTTTGGCAGCTTTCATGCACCAGAATGTCAGCTACAGCAGGCATGGATCCCAACGGTTGCCAAAAGCTTACAGAGCCATGAAGGGGTGGCGAAGATTGAGCCCAGGTTCGTCAAGGAAAGCATTTCCTTTGCCAGTGTGGTCAGCAATCGCTTGCGAGATGAAGCGTCGAGATCATACCCAGATGGCTTTGTACACCATGATGGGTGTCTCAGCTTACACCAGGCCCAGCGAACTGCTCAGGTGCCGGGTGTTCTCACTCATCAAGCCTTCGCCCCGAGTGACGGAGCACTGGTGCTTGCTGCTGAACCCCGAAGAGCTGCCCGAACGCTCCAAAACAGGGGAGTTCGACGACAGCATCCCTTTGGACTCCGGCTATCTGAAGCCTTGGGCCCAGCCTTTGTTCAAGGCATTGACAACCAAAGGCGGAGGAGAGCCGTTGTGGAGCTTCGATTATGGCCGCTACTCCAAAGTGTTTCAGGAAGTGACCGAAGCCTTGGGTCTGGACGTCACCCCATACCAGATGAGACACAGTGGACCATCAATAGATCGGAGCAAGGACCTTCGGCCCTTGATAGAGGTTCAAAAGCGCGGCCGGTGGAAAAGTCACAAGAGCCTGGCTCGCTACGAGAAGTCTGCCCGTCTGGCTGCCAACTTCCAACAGCTTCCGCTGCCCGTCCAACAGCACTGCCTGCTCGCCGAGTCACTTCTCGAGGATGTGATGTGTGGCCGGGCCCGTGCTCCTCTGCCACCTTCCAAGCAAAGGGCCTGAAAGGTCAATATGTGGCCGACCTTTTTTCAGGCCATGGAGGCGTTGCCAGCCAGTGTCGGCTGTTAGGGTATGCTGCAAAAGAGTGGGAACTTGAGAGAGGTGCTCAGTTTGACCTTACCCAACCCAGAGTTCTGAGACGGCTCCAACGCGACATCAGCACTGGCTTAGTTCTAGCCGCAATGTTATCGCCTCCTAGTGCCAGCTTTTCAGTGGCAAAAGATAGAACAGGTTTTTCTCGGACAGTTGATTTTCCATGGGGCTTGCCGCCGGAGTTCCTGAGTCCTGCTGATTTTGAGAAAGTTCAACATGGCAATAGAATTTTTCAGGCAGCCCTAAAAATCATCAACTGGCTTCACACACGCCGCATTCCTTGGGTTTTGGAGAATCCTGCAACTTCAAAGTGCTGGCTTCTCCCTGAGCTGAAAAAGTTGGAAGCTTCTTCACGATGCGTTGCTTTCTTCACTGATTTTTGCCAATTTGGTGCTGCATGGCGTAGAAGCACCAAGTTCTTGTCTGGCAATCTTGATGCTCAGGACGTGGAGCGAGTCTGCCGACTATGCTCAGGCCAGGGTTGCTGTTCTCGCACACAACGGGCTCATTTTCAGCTCACAGGTTCAAATCACCAAGGTATTCCTTGGGTCCAGCTCGCACAACAATTTCCCCGTTCTCTTTGCAAGCACTTAGCCTTTGCTTTGACTGCCCCTACCCACTATTTGCCCACCTCTTCCTTGTGAACATGTATTTGTTTTGGGACATGCTTTGGGATTGGTTGGCAGTGCTCATACAGTTTCTCTTTTACATGATTTGTGTGGCAGTGCTCATTTTGTTTCTCTTTTACGTGATTCGCCTGGGCAGTGCTCATTGTGTATTTCATTTACCTGATTCTTATCGCAGTGCTTGCGGAACGATGATCCGGGCATTGCATGTGGGCACAGCTAACTAACTCCTTCTGGCAGGTGAGGTGACTGGCTGCACGAACCTTTTGATGATCAGTGCAGTTTGCAGATGTGGATCGGTGGTGGAACTCGCTAGTACTGTGCTGAGAACGCCTTGAGAAAAGTGCGCGGCAGAGCCAAGGGAATGTGCATCTAAATCAACCTTTGAATTGGTGAAATTCCAATTCTGGGTGGTAGTAACATCCATATATTCTTGTCGGTCAAGTCCAATTGTTTGCGACTTGACATAAATTGATGGATTCATTTAAGCCATGATTGTGGGTAACCTTTATGTTTTTTTTGAGTCACAGTGGTGTGTTTTCCAGGAAATCCATCCATGTTGACATCTTGGCTAGCCATGCTGGATTCCCGGAGGATCAATAGCCATATCCCCATCATATTCCCCGTGATCGGTTGATTGATACGTCATGACCCATGACGGATCCGGCTGGTGCTGGTATATATATATATATTTATATGCTAACATAAAGGGGGTATATTGATGGGATCCATGGCACACCATATATTAGCAGCACCATGGATCCGTCATGGGTGATAAATCAGGATAAATCTGCATGATGTTCCCATGATTTTCCCATGATTTTCCTGGAATTTTCCCATGACATCATCATTTCCTTAGGCGCTCAGAGCCCCTGGACACAGCTCTTGGCCGCCTGGGCGCCTGGGCAGAGCGCCTGGAAGGACAGCGCGAAGCCATGAGGCGGCAGGGTGAAACATATCGAGGAACTGAAGGGGAAAGTCATTGGGAATTCTAGATATAGTATCATGAATAGTATGAGGACATCAATGATAAACTATGTGAAAATATATTCAGGAAGATCCATGAAAATTATCCCATTGATATCCAAAGATGGGGATTCTACATTCTATACCACAATAATTGGGGATTCTACATTGGGATTTAAGGCATTTAACTCACCCAACATGATTAACCAATGGGGGATTTTTGTCGAATTAACCGTTATGATCACGAATTTTCATTTCATCGAGAAAATGGTTCAACATTGTGGTACCATCTATATACATATATAGATATAGATATATTTGGGTAAATTATAACGACCTCACTGCGACCTCACTGGAATCATGGTTAGTAAGGGAAATCATCCCCAAATGGCCTTAATTCAGGTTAGTGGAATATTATAATTTACCCAGAATATATAGATATTAATATGAATATGATACACATTTATATACAACTGGTTGGTGGTTTCAAACATGTTTTGATTTTCCATAATATATGGAATAATCCTTCCCAATGACTTTCATATTTGTTCAAAATGGTTATTGCACCACCAACCAGATCAACGTCTTTGCAGTTTATAGGTTATTAAACCATTATTAACAATTATTAACCATGATTAACCATTATTAACCATTGTTAACCATTTATATTCAATATATTTCTAGATTAGACATTCGCTTTAATCAAGTTCATCAACATGATTTTCGCTCCTTTTTGAGCCCATGTTTCATCCCGCACACCGAAAACGCCAGGCGCGGTGCACCTTTGGACAATGCCCTGCTAGCATCTCTGGCGGCAGAACGAGCGGATCTCCTAGATTGGATGGAGGACCGAGGGAGGTTTGAAGCCCCACTGGGCGTCTCATGGGCGACTCATGGGGAAAAGCCAGGGGTGACTGACTCATGGGGTGCCAGGGGATTTTAAATGATTTATAGCTAGATTGGGATGATTTGAGATTTCCTAAAGTAGGGCTACCCCGAAATCATCCATTTTCGATAGGGATTTGAGCATGAAATCTACCAACCAGCGAGCTTGGGATACCATCATTTGTGGAAGCCACCTTCCAGGATCACCTCGACGACTGTCATGGGCTGCCGTTGCGGGCTCTGCTGGCGGAACGCAGCGGCGAATTGGAGATGATGGCAGGCGGGCTGATGAAACAACTCCTGAAGGTCCGGAAACCAGAAATCTGGGTAAACTTGGCTGGGTACAAAGTGAGCCCCCCAAGATAACTATGTTGATTTGTAACTCCAATATCTATGGTTTATTGTAATTACTTATAACTCAAACTATCATAATTATAACCCAGCCAGGTTTACCTGTTATTCTATAAGTGAATTCTTATCAACTGGAAGACAAAATGGGTAAACCTCGCTGAGTCAATAAGTTATTCAGAGAGACTTCTTGACTTTTCCAAAAAAAACAACTCAACAAATGGATGTGGGTCAAAACCCTGTACCCCCAGTGAACCTCAAGGTTGATGGTCATCCCTTATACCACATGATTAGTAGGTTTTGACCCATACCCAAATCATGGCCACATTAGCAAAATACCAGGGTGAGATCACAGCATGTGTCCATCCTTTTCCAGCCTCAGCCGAGGCTCAGCCGCTGCCGCTGTTCCTTGGGCGATCCCCTTTGGGAGGGTTTGAATCCCCAGGTGATTTGGAACCATGGAATTCTATGACTTTCCATTCAGTTGGGAAGAATATATGTATATATTCCCAACTGACGAAGTCATATTTTTCACAGGGGTAGGTTGAAACCACCAACCAGATTATCACATATGATCACTATCATACTATAGATGACAATTTTCAATAGCTATGTTAAATTACCAGAGGGTAATCCATGAGGGGTGGTTGATATTTATTGCATTGCCTCCCAAAGTCTATTGTGACTAGCGACTTGTGAGGATCCATCGGACTTATCTGGTGATCGAGATCCATTTGCCACGAAGAAGAAGACCTTCAGCGATGATGATTTGCTGCCGGGCCTTCTTCAATGTGGTGAGTACTTGAGGATGGTTGAGGGCCATTGAGGTCTTTTATTGTTTTAGCATGTTTGGCTATGTTCTTTCTGCTGGGTCTTATGAGGTCTATTCCAGGAGTATACAATTTCTTGCTGTTGTGTTCAGTATTTTGTTTGCGGATGAGACACATATATCTTAGATTTGAGGGATCTCTCAAGAATCTTCGGCCGCGTAGCCTGCCAGCAAGTCGCTTCTGAAGACTGGAACTCTTGGTGTTCAGCTGAGGATGGTACAATGTGATTTGGGATTCCATCTGGGATTTTCATGGATTTTCATTAACCATTCATTGACCATATTTAACTCTATTGACCACCCTATTAACCCTGGTTGGTGGTTTGGAACAGTTGTTATTTTCCATAGTATATGGGTAATCCTTCCCATTGACTATTTTTTTCAAGATGGTTATTGCACCACCAACCAGATCAACATATTTGCAGTTTATAGGTTATTAAACCCTTATTAACCATTATTAACCATTATTAACAACCATCATTAACCATTATTAACCATTATGAACCATCATTAACCAGTTGTTTGACCACGGGACTCGAGGCTCTCCGAGTTGGAAGAGGCCAATCGTCGCCTGGGGCGCTTCGATGCGGAGCTGGAGAAACAGCGCAAGGGTTTGCAGAGGCGGCCCTGGTCTTAAGATGTTACCATGAAAGATGGGGATATCACTGATATAAATAACAATCATTCATATAGGGATTTAATTATGATAATAATAATAACAATAATAATAATTAATAGGGATTGATATGGATTGATCTTAGAATAGCTTGGAATATCTTGGAATAGCTTGGAACACTTGAACATGTTGAAATGTTGTGTTTGTTTTTCAGATGTTTAATCAGTTCAAATGATGGATAACTGTTGTTTTAACAATCTCTGTAACACATTGGAAAACTCAAAACAAAACATAGTAGAAATGTGTGTACATATATAATTTTTAAGGTTTGACCCCACGGACCCAGAAATGGGTATTCCTTCCTTTCGGACACCCACAAACAGAATTTGGGGTCTAGTTTCCCTGCATGTCTTGTGTATTTTTCTTGAAGGGTTCCCTAGTTATCGGATGTCACCCTGGCACCCCCCAACCCTTCGACATCTGATAGAACCAACGGACACGGTGGCAGTTGAAGCACGCACAAGATGTTTATTGCGTGTACACTGCGCTTTTTGTCGCAAGACAGGTTCGGATTTTTCCAGATTGGACCAGCTGTGAAATCATCCATCAGTTGATGGTGATCCCAATCAACGGCCATCCAAATCGTCGAAAATCATCCAATTTTGCCCCATGTCTTCGGCCACAGTTTCCATCAGTTTCCCTCCAAAAAAATCCCATGGCCCCGATGTCAAAGGCGGCGAAAGAAGGGCCAGGAAGCCTTTGTAGAGCCAGAGCTATTGGCTTCACTGGTGCAAGAGCGAGCAGCACTGGTGGATTGGGCTGAAGCTGCCTGGCGATCATCTCGGGGGATGAACTGGAACACCATTTCGATAGGTAAATCATCTACATAGCAGGGCATAGCCACGTGAAATTACAGAAGGCTATCATATTTTGGATCTTTGGCACTGGCAAATACCTGAAATGACTAGAAACTAAAGATTTATATCTATTCCAGATTTTGAATGTAATGTCTTTTATACCCGTTACTTTTGGAGTCCCTTTCATGATGGTGGGATGACCACAAAACCGACACCCAAAAACTACAAAAATGGCGACAGGAAACAGCAACTTGACCTCTAGAGCCTCTAAGCTCCTGAAATTCCCATTGATCATTAATCATCACAAAATTTATGTTTAGTAAGGTTAATATCTAACCATTGATTATAATATATAACAATTAAAAATAATTAACCATTGATCTAAGACCATGATGAATTATATTGATTTGTAGTTCATTAATTTGGATAAATTATAACGATCATTCATCATGGTTAAGGGGAATCATCCCAAAATGGCCGCAAGTTGGTTAGTGAATTATTATCATTTGCCCAGATTAGTATACCTCCTGATAAATAATGTCAATCCTGGATTCCTGGATTAAGAAACCCCGTTTACAGCTGTTTAATTGAGAGGGTACCATTTAAGTATTGGATGAAATGACTATTGGAGGAGTACTCCTCTAATATCTCTAATGAATAAACCATGGTTCATTAATCCGGAGTTAACATTATACCTACTGAAAGTACAGATGTTCCATTGCTAGATTAGATTACCAGAGAGTATAAGTGTACTGTATGTGATACTAACAAAGAGGTCAACAAAAATCATTCTGCCCACAATAGCAGTCATCATCCATCGTTGTCCTACACATAAACTCAATCATTTAAGTCGTCCTTTGTGTTTGTACCATCAATCATGGGAACTTCACAATCCAACAGTGAGGTGTTTGATCGTCGGGGTGAAGAACTCCGCATCGTCCTCAAATGGCTGAATAATAACAGCTATATTCAGGTTGTGTGTAAAGGAATAATAAGCCATCCCCCAGTCATCACCGTAAATAGGTTGTATCCCAAATGGGTGGTTTATCATTTAGACACATTAGTGATATTGAATTGCTATACTATAAATATAATTGAGTCAGATATTTCTTGATATTGAACAATTACTTTTGGACTTTCTTCTGGGTGTAGACAAGTGATTTTTTGGTGATTGTTGGGTGCAGTAGCTCGTCGGGACAATTCTTCACCTCACTGTGATAATCCTTGACACTTCCCAGTCATTTTGCGGAGGTGTTTTGCAATTAGTTCCTCACCATCCAGACACTGCAGTTGGATCATTCCAGTTCAAAAAGCAAACAAAAACAAACATAGCACATATATATATATATATAATTATATATATATACACACATAGCAGATTTAATATATTTATATATATACACACATAGCACACTTAGAAAAAAATATATACATACACCCAATCACTATCCAATAACTGGGATTTCAGATGAAATATCACCAGTTAAATCTCTATCTCCAATCCAATCTGCCCCAGGACTGGCTGCAGAAATCGGAAGATCTATCCCTGGTGGCTTTCCGTCAGCAGTGCCGCGTGGCCGCGCGGCGCTTGGAGCAGCTGGTCATGGAGGACCTGCAAACCCCGGAGAGAGCTGCTACGTCAGTGGATCCCTCGGCGTTGCTGGCGGAAGCGCGGAGACGTGACTTGGGCGCAACGTAGGTAACATAGGGCGTAGGGCGTAGGGGTGAAATTATGGTGAGCTAAGTGATATGGATATATGCTATTAATATCTGTTAATTATGCTAAACTTATGTTGGTTATAATTAATCTATGTTGATTATACTATAGTTTAATCTATTTTATCAAATAGCTAGGTTGTATTTGATTGTCTTATTTCACCATAGATATAGGGTTTATATCCCAATTTATGGTGGCTATAAAGTTATAACCGTGGCTATACCCATTGATAACCCCAACTGCACTCCCCAGTAGGGGTAAATATCTTTCTTGGGAACATATGGGAACTTAGATAGCCAGGTGTGGGAACACAATATTTGATCCCTGCTTAGGAAGGGGAGTCCAGTTAATTTAAAACAGTCGGGGGGAACAAGAGATCGTAGCCCCCAGCCTTTCGACATATTCATTTCAGCATATATTGCCAAACTAATGAGTATGCTTCAAAAATTGTGGCCCTAGAATGTTCGTGGTTCAAAAATCAAGCATGACCATAGAACAAATAACATGGGGGACGATCAATGGTTTTTACATGTTTTCACTTCATCTTGAAAATTAGCTGGTGGTTTTAAATATTTCTTACTTTTCCATCCTTAGCTGGTCTGAACCCCAACTGACAGGTTGCCACAAGCCTCCAGGCAGACAATCTGACCATCCTAGGGTTTTTTAGGCGAACATAATTTACAAAAGCAACCCCCACATTGGGGATCCGATATAGAGATTCCCTCCAACTTGCCGAGAGAAGAGTCTGGTCATTGCTGGTCCAAGGACTTCTGATGCTGGAAGAGGAAGGCAATCAACGCTTGCGGCGGCGGCAAAGGGTACGCGAACCCAGCGGTGGCCATGGGGATTTGGCAGACCAAAATGAGGATATCATGAATGTCATGAAGAATCATAAGGTTCGAATGGGGCCCATGCCCAAGCCGAATCACAACGAAACGACATGGTTTTGCAACCCCATCCCTTCTGAGGACCCAAGATGTTGTTTTAATCATGGAAGATTTAAGGTGCTTCCTGGAGCTGACAATGAAGAGCTTGGTGATGACCAAGATCCACTTGGCACCAAGAAAAGCCGCTTTGATGACCACGATTGGCTGCTTGGATGCGACAGAACTGTCGCTCAAAGTTGATGGATGACCCAAGATCTTGCGGATGGGAGGTCATTGATACGTCCATTTCATTCCATTTCTACCAGACACGATCTAGTTGACTCCTTTTGTTTTGAAACCACTAGTTCAGGTTTGAGAAAAAAGACATCTGAAATGGCCAGATCCATTCCTCCTCTTGGTTCAAACAGCATTTGTATATCTGATATATCACAAAATTGGTAATCAAATCATATCACATCTGGCTGTTCAGGAAGAAAATTTTCGAGCCAGCCAAGTTTATGATGGTTTATGATACTTATGCCTATAGGTGTTTATTATAAACCAACTCAAAACTTATAACGTTGATACTTACAACTATAGTAGTCATAGGGGTGAATCTAAACCAACATAACCATCACTGTGGGGCGGGCACATTATACCCATTATATCCCATTATCATATTCATTATTAAACATCATTAACCATTATTAAACATTATGAACCATTATAAATCATTATAATATCCGTTATTAAGCATTATCATATCCATCATTAACATGCATTAACCATTATCAACCATAACTGACTATCACTAATCATTGCTTTTGTTTCCCATAGAAAAATCCCATTAAGCCAAGCCATTTCCGATGTACGGCCGTGGCTTTCCCCGAGGCAGTCGGCCTTGGAGGAAGCACAAAGACGCCTGGCACGTTTCGAGGAGCAGCTGGAAGAACAGCGGAACGGACTACAGAGGCCTGGAGGAACCGATGGGTTGTAGGATGTAGGTAGATGATAGCGTATATGGTAGTATATGACAGTAAATGTAGAAATATATATATATATGTAATTTAATGGTACTATATGATGAAGTATATGATAGTATTATGATAGGCTTATGCTAGTATACAGTATATATATATATATATATATATTTTGGGTGATACTGTATACATCAACTGATGTAGTACATTCTACAGGAAATCATGGTTGTTAGATTCTTAGACCCAAATCGACCTGGGTTTCCTCCATATTAAAACATAAAATTAAAGATAAACAAATAGGAGAAGTTGGCCATGTGAAATAGACCAGTTCAATAAAATTGGCTTATAGCCTTACAATGTTTGAAATATCTATAATATGTGGCTTTCAATATTTGGCTTTCAATATCTGGCTTATATCTTTATATTTTATAGGGTATATTTGGCTTATATCTCTGACCATTCAATATTTGGCTTAGATTACAGTAATGGGTTGTGCTCTCTGGCTTGATCCCATGGGATTATGGATTGTCAAATATCAATCCATCGTCTACCGGAGGACGTACAGTACATCCCACTGATGGCGAAGTACAGTTATGGCCCTTTACCAGTTATAAATGCTTATATATATGCTTATAAAATCTTATAAATGCGTATAAGTGGTTGTAAATTGGGTTATCATTCCATACATGGTGTTATAACTGACTTATACGTGGTAAAGGGCCTTAACTGTATTTTGTTTTGAACAAGGAAACGCAAGCAGAAGGATTCGATGAACAAGGAGACCCCAGGTGAAAGTGCATTGAACTGTTTCTGTTCGCCCTAAAGGTATGTTTGCAGTTTACTATGACACCAAATTTGCCCACCTTTATTGCTGTGAGTTCGTGATCAATTCTATCAATATATTATAACCTTTTGATCAATCATGTCCAAACATTTGCCAATTTTTCATGTTGCAATCTTTCTGTTACACGTTTCGTTGTTTTTTTTTGCGCTGGCCTAAAATCTGCTGACACTCCTCAGTCTCCCAGGCGCCGCAAAAAAGGTGAGGATGCCGTCGATGCCGTGCCGTTGCCCGACGAACTTCTGACGTCGCTGGTGTCGGAGCGCGCCGAGCTGGTGGAATGGGCCGAGGCTGGTTTCGTGGGAAAATTTCGGCCGTGGCCACGATGAGGGTTAAACTAATGGTTAATAATGGTTAATAATGGTTAATAATTTTTATTTAATGGTTTATAACCTATAATAACCTATAAACTGGTTGAATAGTTACCCGGCCTGGTAAACTGGCTGACATAGCACAGCTTACCAGAGGGTAACTCCAATGTCACTAAGTGACTATGGTTTATGGTACTGAAAAACTTACTGGTGCTAAACGTAGGGAATTTTCGGGCATGATCCATGTCATCACTTGTAATATTGTAATAATCATCCCATTCCCCCATTCCCATCCATTCCCTACTAAGCACCAGTAAGTATATGGTACTGAAAATACTAAA